>BQNB010002697.1:0-121946 GCA_026074375.1 Tanacetum coccineum
GTGAATAATTTGATTCAGAATCAGCGGCCAATGATTTAATTGTATAAAAACAGATAATTATCTGGCTAGGGTTACAGCATATTGTTTAAATAGGCTCACCAAACTGAAACAGGCCAAAAATTACAGATGGGTCGTGAGCTAGAACAAAAACAAGTCTAACACAAATTCCAAAAAAATGAAAAATGTCAATAACTCATAGTAATCGAGGGTTTTGGGCCTCAAAAAATCCATAACTAGCTAAAGGTGGAAACAACTGCGTCCGTCTCGTTTTTCTCTTTGATTTGAGAGGTTTCGGGCCTGAAACGGACTTACGGATCAAAAGTTATGGCTGTTTTACTGAAACCCTTTTCTTCACACAAGATTTCTAGACAAAACGCAGTGCTATCTTTAACCAAAACGCAGTGACACCAAAACGCAGTGACACCAAAACGCAGTGACACCAAAACGCAGTGACACCAAAACGCAGTGACGTCTTGATTTGGGCAGAGTTTCTCCTAGTCAAAACGCAATATAGGTCTTCAAATTAGGCAAAACGCAACCAATGAGCAAAACGCAACCAAGATCAAAACGCAACCTATGATCAAAACGCAATGAGATGTCAAATCATACTTTTCCTTAAAATCGGGATCTTGTTTTTTTTCTTCACCAAAACGCAACCAAGAACATAATACGAAAAAAATCAAGATCAACCATTTAAGCACGATTTCAACCCAAATAAGCTTTAAACACTTATATCTAAGATAGTAGATGAATATTAACCACTTAATAACACGTTTTTCGTTGTGATTCTTCCGATTTGAACCAAAACGCAGCCAAGAAAAAAGAAAAAAAATAAGCCACGAAAATTTATCCTTTTTAACCACAAGAATCAACCACGAATCCACGTAGGCTCTGATGCCAATTGTAGGAACCCGATTTACACTTTCACTTCATATTACGAACCACGAATCGAACCAAGAAAAGAGATAAAGAAAGATTGAGTTGTTTTAGAGAGAGAAAGAAGAGAGAGGTTAGAGAGAATGAGAAAAAGAAGATTTTTATATAATGAAACAACTAGCTTTTTCTAAAGAAGAAAAAGCTTATATACCCCGTCACGTTAAAGGTACGCGCGGGATATTTAACTAGGACCCGGGCTCGGGTTTTGCTTGGGATTAAACCCGAAACATATACAATATTAGATTAACTATCGAGCCCGATTCCCGATACTTTCCTATTACAACGTTAACTAATTAATTGACCGAGACTAACATACATAATGAACGAACTTCATGTTTGACTCAATATTTTGAGGCTAACATAGGAGATTCCTTAGGTTTTGATGTTATAGGGTGCAAAAAAAACTCTCAAAAGAATGATCAACGGGATTGGCGTGCATATTGCTGATAAATGAACATTTTATGCATTAATAGTTATGGTACGAAGAAATGGAGAAAACTTGTTTGGATTAAAGACTTATGTTTTAAGCATAACATTCATTTTCTTGGTATTAAAGAATCCAAAATGACGAGCCTTAAAACCTTTGGTCTTAAATCCATGTGGGGTAATTATAATTTTAATTTTGCGTATAGTATGGCTCGTTGTAGATCGGGAGGCCCGATTTGTATGTAGGATCCGAATTCCTTTATTAAAGATGATATATGGTGTGATGACGCTTTTATTATCGTGAAAGGGCATTGGAGAAATACGGTTGGTGATTGTTATATGATAAGTATTTATGGTCCTCAAGACTCGTTGGCCAAAGATATTTTGTGTAATAGAATTGGTGATTTTATGCACCAATCCGCTAGTAAATGTATCATTTTTGGAGACATGAACGATGTTTGTAATGAAAACGAAAGGAGTGGTTATCTTTTTTCTTGACAGGATGCTGATAACTTCAACTCTTTTATAGATAATTCTAGTTTGATTGACCTTCCTCTGGGTGGTCGTCTTTTCACTTGGATAAACAAAGTTGGAACTAAGCTTAGTAAACTTGATTGATTCTTAATATCAGAAGAGGTAGCTAAGGCTTTACCTGATGTTCGTGTTACTGCCATTGATCATTTATGGTCGGATCACAATCCCATTCTTCTTCATGTCTCTAAATCCGACTTTGGTCCTATTCCTTTCAAGCTTTTCCATTCCTGGTTACTTTGTGATTCTTTTGATAAAGTTATCAAACGGAGTTACCTAAATTGGAGGAACGTAACTTTATAAGGAAGCTCTTATCTCATGAAAAATTTCGCCTCGTCAAAGCTAAAATTAAGCAATGGCATTTCGAAACTAAAACTTCTCATCATGTCACTAAACATGATAATTTGCAACTTATCAAGTCTATAGAAGAGAAAATTGAAGCGAGTTCAGTGACTGATGACGATTGTGATTCTCGTATTAAGTTGCTTCAAGAGGTGGACAGATTAGATACTTTTGAATCCTTTGATCTTTTTCAAAAGGTGTGTGTCAAATGGGATACCGAAGGTGATGAGAACTCCAAATTTTTTCACGGGTTGATAAAGAAAAAAAGGAGAGCTCAAATGATTCACGGTATCATGAAAGAAGGTGGTGTTTGGATTTCGGATCCTTCTCAAATTAAGGAAGAGTTTCTCAAATTTTTTAAAGAAAAGTTTAAAGACCATGATTCGAATGTGGATTTCCCTCTGTTTGCTAACTCTTCTGGATTATGTGCTCTTGACCGTGATAGCTTGGAGATTCTTGTTTCTTTAGATGAAGTTAAGAATGCGTTTTGGGATTGTGGTAGTTCCAAGGCTCCCGGCCCCGATGGGTTCTCTTTCGCTTTTGTGAAGAAATATTAGGATTATATTAAAGTTGACATTTTGGAGTATGCCAATATTTTTCTTGATACTGGTTCGTTGCCCTATGGATCTAATTCTTCTTTCTTCACCCTCATTCCAAAGGTTAGCAACCATATTTTCATCAAAGATTTTCGTCTCTATTTTATCTCTAGTCGTTAATTTACCAATTTCATAGGTAAAACTTATAGCTAATTCGACTAGCCAAGGTGATTGATATTGATTGTTAGGTCTCGAAGCAATCGCACTTATAGCTGGTCGTCATTATCATTGTCGGTCCTTTAATTTATAGTGAGATGTCGATTATTGTTCAAAGGAAAAGAAGAAAAGTTGTTAATTTTTAGGGTTGATTTTGATGTAGTAAGCATTTTGACTCGGTGGAAGCTAGAATATTTAGACTTTGTTATTCTCTTTTATCTTGGCTTTAGCTCTAAGATGGCGTTCTTGGATTTGAGCTTTGTTTATCCTTTCATCCGGGCTTCAGTTCCCGTAAATGGTAGTCCTACATGGGATTTTCTATTATACAACGTGTGTGGGGCCTCAGGCAAGGAGATCCTCTCTCGCCTTTTTTTGTTTTTGTTATGGAGGGGTTGCATAACGCTCCCTCTCTACCGCAGTTAGCTCGGGTCTTATAAGAGGCGTCAAATTCGGTTCTCCTGAGGTAACTATATTTTCATCTATTTTATGCCGAACGATGTGATTATCACTAACGTAATGGAAATGCTAATAATTATGACATATATCATCTTGTTATACAGGTCCTGAACTTAGCTTCTGGTGTATAAAATTCGACAATAAATCAATCTAATATTTATGGCCAAGTGGGGTTTCGGCATGTCGATTGTTAATCAATACTTTTTGGGTTGTTATTATATTCCAAATATATAGTATTGTATTCGGTTAAGTTATCGCTCTCGCTCTCGTTATTCATTAAAGTTTGAATCGGACCCGGGGCCGTTTATCCACGACGAAGGCGTTGAAATTGACGGTTAAGTATTTGGTTTGACAATTGGATGCTTGAATAATCAAAGATATTAATGGGTTTTCTAAAAACTACGGTAAAATTAAATCAATTTTTACTTTGGTAATCCTAAATCTACGGGGGAAAAACAATAAAAGGGCACGGGAAATTAAACTTATAAATACAGGGGAAAGCATAAAAAAGGGAATATGGATGTCCTAAAATTCTATGGAAAGCTAAATATGCATTAAAGGAAAATCTAAGTCTATATGAGAACATAATTATAAAGGCACTTAAAGCTACAACACGAAAACGAGAACGGGAATTAAAAACGAACGCGACTTAAAACCTAAATTATTATATTTAAATCCTACAATGATTTTCTAACTTTTAATTGATCATAAGTGACAAATAAGTAAGAACAAAGAAAACTAGACCAACAACGGAAGTAAATTAAGCTTAAAAACGCGAAAACGAGAACGAGATTTTAAACCCGTTCTTTAAAAAATAAAATTTTGTAAAAATAACCTTACGGATGCAAATTTATTTTTCTTAGGTCCTAATTGATAAAAGAAAATTTTCTAAAAAAGATTAATATTTTTTTTACTTTTATTTTATTTATTATGATTTAAAAACTGTTTTTAAAAGAAAAATTGATTAAAAATACTAAATAAAATGGGAAAATTATGAAAAATTCATAAAAAATACTTTAATGTATGTTGGATTTAAGAAAAATAAAATGGTGAAGACAACTTATCAAATAAGCTGTCTTATAATGCCTAAACAGCTTAAAGCTTAAAAGGGCCAAAAAGACTATAAAAATAAAATGTGTAAGATACAAATTGAAAAGACCCTATGGCAGTTGGACGAGTGTGGTGTGTGTGAGGTGCTGGTTTACAAGGGGGAGGTCATGGGTTCGAGCCCCATGCCTCACCCTTTTTAAAAATCATTTTTTAAAATTTTTTTCTTTTACAAACTTATAAAATGGACAAAAATAAGCATTTCTTATAACTGAGACTTTTTATAAAACTTGATAACTAAGCAGGAAAAGCATAATGAAAACAGGCAGATTACTTTTTTAATACTAAGGCTTAATGTAGCTAACTTTTTGGTTTAAAAAGAACAAATAAGCAAAAGAGAAAGAAAGATAATGCAAAAAAATCAACTAAGCACACTTAAATAGCAATTGAGAGCAAAAATTAAGCAAAGAGAACAACTAGATAAGCCAGAAAAAGCAATAAGCAAATGGGCAAACTTTTTGAGCCAAAGAGCCTAAGGGGTCACTTGGGGCTTAAAAATAAGTTGGTAAACCAACAAACTAAAGCTTAAATCCTAAAAACAGATAAGGTTGGTACAACTAGCTATGAGAAAAAGTAAAAATAAGGCATTTTTAAAAACAAATAAACAAAGAAAAAGACCAAAGAAAGGGACATTTCAGGCTTAGTACATGATGATATGGTTTATTTTGCACAAACAATATGGTGATTGCGGCCCTATGAGTAAGCCCTACAATAAGCTTAAGTGAACATTGATATGAATACAATTTAAGCTAGAAACTAGTGGGATTATAAATAAGCCAAAGAAGCAATCTCTCCAAACTGATAATACAAATAGAACAGACTAGGAAATGAGGCTATTTCAGGACTCCAAACACATTAAAGACTTTGACTATTTATTTTTTTTGGTTCAAACCTCATCACAATAGCATACCTTAACCACTTGAAATTACTCAAATTTGGAAATAGGAAACTCAAAATGGAAATTAAAACATTAACTAAATAGATTGTTTAAATTGCCAGCAGGAAAAAAAAATATGAGGCTCACAGACATCATAGATGAAACCACTCAAATACCTTACTTCCACTTTTAACCAAAAACATATTTGATTAGATGTTTTTTAAATACTATTTTGGCTAGAACTAAGTTACTTCAACCTGTCAAAAACTCTACTTTGTCCCATTTGGACGTTTGGTAAGTTGACACAAAAATCCCCTTTATTAATAGCACAAATGCATATTAATACTAATAACGATTTGAAAGACATTTATATTGTAGATGTAGTTGTTTTAAATGATTTAATATCACATTCAAAGCATCAATAAGCACTAAATTAGCAGTTCACAATAAGCAGTTTTCAAAAGCACAAAAGACATAATTTTGCATAACATCCAAACTTAACTTTTTATTAAAATTCTATAATAGATTTTACAAGGCCCTTTTTAATGTCAAGACGGAAAATTAGAGAAGAAAACTTAATTTAATACATTAAGAATTTAAACTACTCCTAGTTAACTCTATCTTCTGTCTTCTTCTTTCTTTTATAAGCTATCAAAAGTCTTCTCATTGTGTTTCTGGTGTTTTTTGTGTTTTCTATATGAGAGGAAACCAAAGCTCATCCTAGCCCTTCAATTTGCCGTGGAGCACTTCTCAAGTTCTTGTCACATTCACCTGTGCAAATGGGATACCATGGGATTGCCGCATGGAGTGTTGTTTGTGAGGTGGATGTGAGGCTTATTTTAGAGTGGGGTGTTGAGTTTGGCTGGTATGTTGCAGGGTAAAATACACGTGAGGGAGATTGTACAGTGGTGGGGTTTTGATTTAGGCGGGAATAATTGGGTGTTGTAAAACGGGGCTGGGTTTGGTAGTTTTGGTTTTTGGTTTTTTGACACATGATGGTTTATATGTCTGTTGACTTTCCTATAGTCCTTGTTTTTTTCTCATTGGTCCCTGGTGTTAGGTGTGGGGTTTGCACACACGTTAGTCTTAAGGACTTAACAATGTTTTGGCCTTTGGAATGGTATTAACTGTTTTGTTAAGTATAAAAGGAGTTGGGCACTTAACGGCAGACGTTAGGGGCTGTTGTTTTGTTAATGAGTTTTGAGGTTGGGCCAGGTTATTTAAGGGGGTTGGGGATTGGTTGGTATTATTTTGGGCTCGTCGGTTTATAAAGGAGGATTTGGGCTTTTAAATATAGTGGGTGATCGGGGCCCCACTAGGGGGGGTACGGGCTGGGCCCACTTTTGACATTTTTAGGGTTTTTGGGTTCGGTTTTACAATGCCCTTTTCAAAGACAGTATCTACGGGGTGACCTTTTCTTCGTCTCTGAATTCATTATATTGGCACACAAACGTTATCGAGTCGTTCCAAGGAGTAATGATCCGCTTTTTAACTTCGTGTTCAATCGGTTTTGTACGTTTTGCCTTGGTTTATTCGCGCATTTATTTCCATTTCCGTTTCTGTTTTGTTCGGTTTGGGCTTAGATTTTGTCTTTAGTGAATACCCGATACCTGCATAGTTCAAACACAAAAACAAGCATATTTATGGCATTTTATGTGCGTTTTTGGTTGTTTAGGGTCGTTTTATTAGGTATCATGGTATGTGTAATTAACACTCATACGATAATTACCTTCCATATATTCTATTGCGTATCCTCACGCTATGCTTATAAGTAAGCACTTGTGAAATACTAGAATTTTGATCCCCCTCGACTAATAACTCGAAAAGTAGCTAAGGTGTTCATCGAGGTGGGAAACTAAAGAATCAATAGCTTTGAAAAGCCCCATCTTATCATTTTTTAAAAGGGTATTCACTTATTCCTACAAATAATTTTTGTATTTTACTTTTTCTACATTTTTTCATATTAAGCATACTAACTTGAACGTCTTGACTTTCGCTCGATATTTTATAACATTTAGGGATCATTAGTAACTTGATGCTTTTATTCCTAAAAAATGCCCCTATAACAAAGGTATTAATTCTTCGTCCCCAAATTTTCATTTTATTAACAATCCAAGCTTTTTATTAATATCGAAAATCACAGATTAATATGAGTTTAAGAATGCTATCAACTACTCATATTTGTAACTTGTGAACTTTTTCAATCACCCGACAATTTATTTTATCTTTGGTTGATTGTGCCATTTCGAATGTCAACCATGATTAACCGGTTTTTGCAAAAATCTCATGCTTTACGTTCCACCCGAGAATAATGAGTTTGATGGCAGAGATAATCCCATGTAGAGTCTTTCGTCTCGGCACTTCCCCATACATTTCTGCTAAGTGACATGGCTTTTGAAACCTACTAAGAGATAGTGTCGGGGACTCATCGGACACTCAGGTTTCTTGATAACATCATGTTAGCTTCGTATACAACATAGCATTATTAAAAATCGTTAAAATGTAATAGTCAAAGTTCTAATGCATATTTGAATTTACAAAATAGATCTCTTACATTTATTATTCAAATTTTAATAATTTAACCATAATATTGATGCAATTGTATCCTCGGACTTTCTTAGAAGGCATGCAACATCGGGGTTGTGAGGACGGCAAGATACATCAAACTTTTATTCTGTTCTCGGATTTTTAGTCTTACTTATGGGACATTTCTTTAGAAGGCTTTGTATGTTGTAACATCGGTTGTGAGCCTGGGGCAAGATACATACAAACTTTTATTAGCCCCACAGTTCTTTTATTTATTACTTTTCATTATTTTTTCATTTTTCATCATCATTTTTTTTCAAGTTATAGGAGTAGAATTTTTTTGTAAATTCAAGTTATAAATTTGAACTATAGTCTAAATTTTTGCTATATACTACATAAAAAGTTTTGAGTTAGTTTAATCTCCAAAAATAGCACGTATTTTAATTAGGTTAAGAGATATGGGAGGAAAGGCCACTATTTATCATACATGAGCTCTTAAGATTTCCAAATAATCCTTGTTTAGCATCCAACTCATACTTAACTCTATCATTTTTCGTTCTTCGCGAATATTCGCGAACGCTTAGTCTAAAAGTTAAGGAATAAGTTAGGGGGAAAGGGGCCTAAAACTCGCTTGATCGGAGTCAAATTTTTATTATTATTCTACCCAGCAAGGGAAATTCAAATTGATGGACAAAACAACTTATTTTTTTATTTTTGCAAATTTTTTTTTTTTATTTTTTTGAAATTTTGGTGGTAATATGGGTATTTCGTTGATAACAACAGCTGCTGGCACAATCAAGTCGATTGATCCCTCCACATACTGAATTAAAACATTGTCCTCAAGGTTTTAGAAGGGTCTCTACTTAAATCCTAAGCGTTTATTAAGTATGCTTTAAGGATAACGTTAGTCGATTAGTTTAGGATATTTAGATTTCCCAATTGTAGCTGTGGATTTGAAGGTGGAGTGATCGAGGAACAAAAACCATGAGTCGAAGAGCCATTACAATCCGGGCAATCCTGGACAATAAACCACAAAACACAAAACACGAGATAATAGAAGAGGCGAGCCTCATCACAACAACACTTATTAGAAAGAGGAAAGAAGATAGAATGGATAAGCATGGGTTCCCACCTCAACAAAAGCGCTTGTTTAAGGTCACTTAGCTTGACCCGATCCCCCATACTTGAGATGATCAAGGTGATAGAAATGGTGATTGACGATACACCCATATTAGGAGTGTTATCTTCATGAATCAACATGGCTTTCAGGAGAAAGCTGGATAGCTTTCATGCCCCGATTTGATGGAATAAGGAGGAGATTTTATCATTATAAGCAAGTACAACGGTGATTGAGGACTTTGTCTTCATTTCGGATGAAGTAAAAGTATTAATCATAGGGGAAAAGAGGAGCAGAAAGCTCGTGGATTCGACTCTTTAATGTTTGTATATCCCCAAAGATTGTAATTTTGTTTATATCTCACGGTATGGAGAAAGAAACATCAAGATTGGTTCCGAGATCATTAATGAGAAGGATGAAGTCGAAATTCGATAAGAAGGGCAGGATGGGTGGGCAAAATTTTTAGCACATCCATCGGGGATATCTTTCCATCCACATCTGATGGTTGATTCTCCCGAATCGGGATATAACATGAAATGATTCGATATCGGGGACGGGAGTAGAATTTTTGTCATCTTTCGAGTCGTATTTCATCAACTCTCAATACCCGGTGGTATTGATTCATCACCATCAAGAAAAATGTCAATCTCCTCCATAAGAGAGTCACTATCCTCGATCGGGATAGGAGATGGAGAGAAAGACTCGGTAGGATTTTCAGAATTAAATTCTTCCGGAGGGCGGGGAGAAGAGTTATCGTAAAGCAATCTCTCAACAAGATGAATTTCACCTTCCGGATCAAGGTTGTCATCATCAATTCCCGGTGGAATTGATTTGAGAGAGGTCGAGTTAAACGGTGAACTCATCAAGAAAGAATCGTTTTTTGAAATATTTATCGAAGTTTTTCTCGATGAGCAAAGATTCTAAAGATCCGGGATTCGCATTAAAACAAGGATATTCAATTCCCGGTGGAATTGAATTGGTATTTTCTAACACCTCATCATCAATTTGATCAATTAGTGGAAGTGATTTCTTCATCAAGATCAAAGAGAGGATTAGAGAAAATTTTAAAATTCTCATTTGGAACGTCCTCTTCGGAAAATGACTCATCACTCGAGGTAAAATCTTCATCGATATCGAAGAGAGGGTTAGAGAAAGTAAGATCATGATTCTTTGAAGAACCATCATACGGAGGCAAATCACACTCACCTTCAGAAGCATCCTCGGACTCACTTGGGGTAGGGACAAGGTTCTCAACACTAGACTTTATGAATTCGTCCGATTCCGTTTCCAGAATTGTGCTAAGATGCTCATCCTCCATTATGAGGGAGTCCATTTTTGGTGAATCGGGTGTGATTGCAACACACGGAGGAAGTCCATAAATAATATCTTTCAAAGGGATAGAACTTTTCCTCGTATTCATCATCATCGTTAGCAAAAGGGGAATCTTGCCACAATATCGAGCTTAGCCGCTTGCTCTTCTTCAATTCGCTTTTCTTCTTCCTTCTTTTGTATATATTGGGCTATCCATATCACGATGGGATGTTCGTCAAATGGTTCATAGTTATTTTGAGAATTGATAAGCTCTTTTTTGTGAATTTGTGAAGGTCTTTTTGGGATCATTGAAGAGAGGGAATGATTGACGGTATATTACGGGCGGTTGAAATTGGTCTATAAAGCAAAAAGAATTTTTAGGATCATAGCAAGAATTTTGCTTCGTGATAATTATATATTCATTCATTGGTTGAAAACCATTGGTAGTTTCATGAGGTCAACGCATTTTCAAACAACAAAGAAATTTGGTTTGAGGTGAAATGAAAATTTTCAAATTGGTCATTACCGAAATAAATTAGAATCATAAACAAGGATTGGTTCATGATAATTCTAACGGTTGACATTGAAAAGCATCATGCGGGCCCCCCGCAATTTCACTATCAAAGATATTGTTGTTGAAAATCATGACAAATCTTGCGGGAAGGAAAATTAAACGTATTGATTGTATCACGGGTTCCGGATAGTTAAAAACAGAAAACTTGGGTGTACAATAGATGACCTAATTACAAGCATCATTCCTCGCATAAAAATTCACAAAGACATACATAGGAGGTTATGGAGGTGCGTGTAAATGTTAGGTGAATCATCTATCAAAGTTAGGTTTTGAAAAATAAGGTTAATATATTTTTCTTTTTTGGAATAGCACACGTCCGGATCAAAACTTGGCTAAAGTTTGTGGGGCTCTTCAATGGTTTTGAATGCTTGGTTCAGATATTAGAGATAATCGGAGCTTCAGGTGGAAACAATTTATATCCTATATGTGAAACACCTTTCCACATAGAGACGTACCTAGTGCAATTCGTTTGTACTAAAGTTTTAATTCTAAAGATTACTCCACACTTGTAACAACATTTGTGGTTAATATTTGTGGGGACTTTGTGTGAATTGTTACCGGGGTCTGTTTGACAACGATTAGCTCTTGTGGTGGCTTGTTATTAGTTGGACCTATCTCCACCGCGACGTGGTTGGAAATGTGGTTGATTTTTTTGTTCATCGGATGGACTGGATGTGTTTAGGTGGTCCTTGGTCATTCCTTGTATCATGACAATTTGTATAACAAACTTACTTTAATTTCTTTCCGCCCATAGAGACAAATCCTTGACAAGAGTGGACCTTCAACAGGGTTGGGTTGACTCAACATTCACCACAATCCTGAGGCGGTGGTCGTTGAGACGAGTCGGGCGTTTTATTATGATCACGAACGATCTTATTGTTATGAGGAATCCTTTTGATCAACCTACATTGATGTATGCTAAACGCTACCACAAGGCGTAAGGTGATTCTCTAATGTGTAAATAGGATTTCACGATAATAGAGGGTTGCATAAGAATTAAAAATAGGGGTTAAGAAGAAGTATTTAAATGGCAAGAGGTTAAAGGAGTTTGTTTTGGATTTCGAGTTTTTTAAACATCATATTTTATAAGACAAAATTGAGATCGGAATAACTTAAACCGATAATATTAATTGCTTCACCGGTAGCTCAACTTACAGTTAAAACAACACAAAGGGAGCGAGGTGTAGGAAAGCTCGTAGCTGCTATTAAATACATTCACCTTTCGGGTAGTTGTTCGTTGGAACAACCATCCTTATACCCCTCTTATTTTTTGTTAACTTAAAGGTGTGCAGTACCTCGCTAAGTGTCAACTTAGGCAAGTTTTTCATCTTTGTTTGGAACTTATTATGATAATGCCTCTGTTGAAAGACAATTATATTGTGATGATTTTATTGTTTTTGATGGATCTATGTTTTTTTTTCTTTTCGGTTTTCTTGTTTTTATCTTTTTATATACAATTTAAAGAAAACATAATATATTTTTGTGTTTTTATTTGCGTTGTAATTAATAATAGAAAAATATTCTTAAACGGGAAAACAATATACTTACGAGAGAAGGGTACTTCAATGTCACTAATCGATAAACCGTATCGATATCGTCGCAACAACCTCCCTCGGCAAGGGCGACCAAAACATGATTATCACTTTTTGGGGTTATTTATTTCAAAATATATAGTATTATATAGCTATTACCGGATAGTATCGGTCTCTCGCTTCGTTTATCCATCATTGTTGAAAACCGGACCGGGTCGTTTATCCTCGACGAGGCGTGAAATTGACGGATACATATTTGGTTTGACAATTGGATGCTTGATTGGTATAAATCAAAGTTTATAATGGATGTTTTCTCTAAAACTACGGTGAATTAATGCGATTTATACTAAGAATAGCCTTATTTTCATCCGGGTAAACATAAAAGGCACGGGAAATTAAACTTAAAACTACGGGAAAGCATAAAAAAAGGAAATGGATGTCCTAAAATTCTATGGGAAGCATAAATAAGGCATAAAAGGAAATCCTAAGTCTAAGGGAACATAATTATAAAGGCACTTAAAGATAACAACACGGGGAAAATGAGAACGGGTATTAAAACGAACGCGACTTTTAAAACACTAAATTGTTTAAATTTAAATCTACAAGATTTTTTAACTTTTAATTGTTCCATAAGATGACAATTAAGTTAATAGAACAAATAAAACTATGACCAAATACGGAAGTAATTTAAGCTTAAACGAAGCGAAGAAACAGAGAACGGGGATTTTAAACCCGTTCTTTAAAAAAAAAAAATTGTAAAAATAACCCTACGGATGTAAATTTATTTTTTCTAGGTCCTAATTGATAAAAGAAAATTTTCTAAAAAAGATTTATATTTTTTTGACTTTTATTTTATTTATTATGATTTAAAAACTGTTTTTAAAAGAAAAATTGATTAAAATACTAAATAAAATGGGAAAAAAAAGAAGGAAAAACTATGAAAAATTTCATAGGAAAATACTTTAAATGTATGATGGAATTTTAAGAAAAAAATTAAAATGGTGAAGCTGCTTATCGAATAAGCTGTCTTATAAGTTTTAAAAACAGCTTAAAGCTTTAAATTGGCCAATATGACTTTTAAAATATAATTTGGGTTAAGATACAAATTGAAAATGACCCTTGGGCAGTTGGACGAGTGTGGTGCTGTGTGAGAGTGCTGATTTACATTGGGGGAGTGGTCTTGAGTTCGAGCCTCAATTGCCTCACCCTTTTTAAAACTCATTAAAAAAAATTCTTTTACAAACTTATAAAATGGACAAAAATAAGCATTTCTTATAACTGAGACTTTTTATACAACTTGATAAATAAGCAGGAAAAGCAGAATGAAAACAGACAGATTACTTTTTTAATATTGAGGCTTAATTTAGCTAACTTTTTGGTTTAAAAAGAACTTAATATGCAAATGGAGAAAAAGATGATGGCAAAAATGTACTTTAGCACACTTAAATTGCAAATTTGAGAGCAAAAATTAAGCAAAGAGAACAACCAGATAAGCCAGAAAAAGCAATAAGCAAATGGGCAAACTTTTTGAGCCAAACAGCCTAAGGGGTCACTTGGGGCTTAAAAATAAGTTGGTAAACCAACAAACTAAAGCTCAAATCCTAAAAACAGATAAGGTTGGTACATCTAGCTATAAGAAAAAGAAAAAATAAGGCATTTTTAAAAACAAATAAGCAAAGAAAAAGACCAAAGAAAGGGACAGTTCAGGCTGAGTACATGCTGATATGGTTTTTTTTTTGCACAAACAAAAGGGTGATTGCAGCCCTAGAATAAGCCCTACAAATAAGCTCTAAAGTGAACAAGGATATGAAACAATTTAAGCTAGAACTAGTGGGATTCTAGATAAGCAAAAAGAAAGCAATCTCACCAACAAGATAAGCAATAAACAGCCTAGGAAATGAGCTATTCAGGACTCCAAACCACAAAAGACTCTTGATAATTTTTTTTTTGGTTCAAACCACAATCACAATAGCAGACCTTAACCACTAGAACTCTACTCAAATTTGGACATAGGAAACTTCAAAAATGGACATGAAAACGTTACTAAATAAGATTGATTAAAAATGAAAGAAAAAAAATATAAGCTCACAGATGAACACTCAAAACCTAACTTCTACTTTTAACACAAAAACAAACTTGATAACTGATTTTTTACATCAATTATGGCTAGCCTAAGTTACTTCAACTGTCAAAAACCTACTTTGACCCATTTTGACCCGTTTTGACAGTTGACCCAAACACCCCTTTAAAAAAGCACAAATACATATAAAAACTAAAACAGATTTGAAAGACCTTTAAATTTTGATGTAGAAAGTTTATGAAAGATATAATAATCACAATTAAAGCATCAATAAGCACTAAATTAGCAGTTCACAATAAGCAGTTTTCAAAAGCACAAAAGACAGAATTTTGCATAACATCCAAACTTAACTTTTTATTAAAATTCTAAAAGATTACAAGGCTTTTATATGTAAAGGCAGAAATTAAAAGACATAAAACATAATTAAAAACATTAAGAATCTAAACTACTCCTAGTTAACTTTATCTTCTGTCTTCTTCTTTCTTTTATAAGCTGTCAAAAGTCTTCTCATTGTGTTTCTTGTGTTTTCTATGTTTTCTATTGCGGAGAGGAAACCAAAGCTCATCCTAGCCCTTCAAGCTTGCCTTGGAGCCCAATCTTAAAGATCTTGTCCCTTCATTTAGTGTAGCCAATGGTAAATCATGGGATTGCCAGCATGGATTGTTTGTTTGTGAGGTAGGGTGAGGCTAATTTTGGAGTGGGGTGATGATTTTGGCAGTATGTTGCAGGGTAAAACACGTGAGGGATATGTACAGTGGTGGGGTTTTGATTTAGGCGGGAAATATTGGTGTAAAAGGGGCAGGGTGAAGTTTTGGTGATTGGCAATTTTGACCCCTGAAAGTATATATGTCTGTTGCATCCATCGTCTTTGTATTTTTCATCATTGGTCCCTGGAGTTAGGTGACCATTAGTCCTTCAAGGACTGTCCTTAAGGACTAACAATGTTAGTCCTTGAAGGACTAACGGTGTAAGTATAAAAAGAGTTGTGCTTAACGCCCGTTCGGGGCTGTTAAAAGGGATTTGGGTTGGGC
This sequence comes from Tanacetum coccineum, assembly GCA_026074375.1. Classification (NCBI taxonomy): domain Eukaryota; kingdom Viridiplantae; phylum Streptophyta; class Magnoliopsida; order Asterales; family Asteraceae; genus Tanacetum; species Tanacetum coccineum. Next base: position 15,599 of record BQNB010002697.1, read on the forward strand.
AGGTTAATTTAAGGGGGTTGGGCTTGGGTGTATTATTTTGGGCCGAGTTAAATAAAGGAGGACTTGGGCTTTTAAATATAGTGGGCTGATTCGGGCCTACTAGGTGGGTACGGGTGGGCCCACTTTTGACAATTTAGGTTCTTGGGTTTGTTTTTCGATGCCCTTTTCAATGCAATTATACAAGGGGTTGACATCTTGACTTCGTCTCTTGACTTCATTAATTGCACAAACATTGTCGAGTCGATCCGGAAATGTCCGCTTTAGCTCCGTTTTCAATCCTTTTGTACCTTTGGCCTCGGTTTTTCGCGCTCTTTCCAATTCCGCTCTCGGTTTTGTCCGGTTTGGCTTCGATTTTGTCCTTTAGTGAATATCCGCGGTTCCTGCTTGTTCAAACCACAAAAACTATCATATTTTTTGGCATTTTTTTTTTATTAGGTAAAAGGTATGTGTAATTACACACATACCATCAATGTCTCTTCCATGGCCAGTAATTCTGGATGCGCTTCAGGATCCTTTCTTTTTACTTATCTTGGGTTACCCATTGGTTCTAATATGAGTTTGACATCGAGTTGGCATGTTTTATTGGACAGGTTTCAATCGACGTTATCTTCGTGGAAGGCTAATCTCCGTTCTATATGGGGTCGTCACACCTTAATAAAAGTTGTTCTTGTCAAGCCATTGGTATCTATTACTTCTCGGTCTTCAAGGTCCTTGAATTTGTTCTAAATTCCTTGGAAAGATCCCGAGCAATATTTTTTTTAAGAGGTTCTCACAAAGCTAGAAAACTAGCTTGGATTAAATGGAAAATGTCCTCTCTTGTTATGATAACAACGGTTTAAACATCGGTAGTCTTACAGCTTTTAACCTCGCCCTTCTCCATAAGTGGCGTCAGGAAGGTGGGTTTGATAATAATTGTTGCATCTATAACAGTACGTGGGCTAGAATTGTTGGTTCCTCTAATTTTCTACACTCGAAATAACATTATCATAATAGTTCTTTTCGTTTCCAAGCGGGTTATGGCACGCATATCCATTTTTGAAATGATACTTGGGTAGGAGATTCTCTAATTTATATTAGATATAATAGGCTATTCCGATTAAAGAGTGAGAACTATTGTTCTTATTTATTAACCGCATTAATCATGCCAATGGGTTGGAAATACGTCGTGTGCCTATATTGGAGCTAAAATTCTGTTGATTTACTCGACATGCTTGTTGAATTAGTTTTACAGAAATTAAAGAAGTTGAAGATACTTGTGTGTGGTCGTTGGGCACTGATGGATCTTTTTCTGTAAAGGAAACGGATCGATGCATAATGATTCACGAGGTTTCTCACTCCTTTGAGCTCTAATCGACAGTTAGGGGACAAATACATTCCGCGAAAGGTTATATTTTTTCATTTGGTTAGACTGTATATTGGGATCGCTTGCCTCATAAGTTGTATCTTTTTCTAGCGATTTTTGATATTCTAGGCGATCTCTTGTCCTCTTACAATAGAATCGTGGAATCCTCATATTTTTTTCATTTAGTGTATATTGCCAAGGACATTTGGATGCTTTTTCGTAAATGGTGTGATATTTCTTTTCCTCCTTTTACTTCGTATGAGCATTGGAAAGGTTGGTTTACTCCATGGCAGGTGGTTAAAGAGAAGTCTCGACGCTTATCAGCTATTTTTTCTTCCTCTCTTTGGTCGCTTTGGAGGTATCACAATTACTTTTCATTCATACTCGATGAGAAAAAGTGACATTTTCGACAACATTCGCCTTTTCTCGTATTCTTGGCTTCATCATATGGGTCACATGATCTGCAATTGGATTGACTGGCTTTCCCCTATGCTTCTCTCAAGTAATGATTTATAATGATTTTTGGTTTATATCCTCTCGTGTTCTCCGAGGCTAGACGTGCGCAAACGGTTAACCAGTTCGGTTCGGTTTCAGTCAAACATAAACCTGTTTTGGTCAACAAACCAGTCGAAACTGGTTTGGAAGAAACCGAAACCGGTTTGTGGTGTGGTTTTTCGTTCAAAACTGGTATCACGGTTTTGGATACTACCGGTTCCAATGCGGTTAACCACTGATAAGTGTAAAATACACATATCCGATTGTACCTAAAATAACCCAATTAAATCCAAAATAGACTTAAAATGGCAAAAATATACTTGTTTTTGTTTTTTGTGTATTTGAACGGTTCGGATTTATTCTAAATCAACATGAAAACCGTCAAAAACGGGCAATACAGGACAGGAACGGTAAGAGCACAGATGAGAGCCAAAAGATTAAAACGCCAAAGCCTATTGAAATGTCAACCTTGGTGGTCAATTCTCAGTCAACGAAAAGTACCTATTAAAATGACAAAAACTCAAATTGTTTCATACTAACATCTAAAGTTTTCCAAAAGTTTCACAAAGGTCCCTATGACGTATTGGGCTTATAAAAACCTACTTAAATACCCTACCGAATCTAAAGGCCCAAGATTAAAAGGCCCATTCCACTAGCCCACACCCTTTTTTAAACCACAAGGACAATTTTTCCGTCATTATAAAAGGCCTTTACACAGTAATTCTTTTAATAACCAACCTAAGGGACTAAAGTTGCAATATGCCTAAAGTTTAAACTTCTTTTTACCCGATTCAGTTATAAAAGAGCGCGAAGCCATGGTTACTATTCATCTATCGTCCCTAAATCACCCCTCAGTCAAAATCAAAGGGCTTTTGGAAATTGAGGGTCAAGGAAGACAATTCATGGAGTCTATAACATAATGGCAGGGTCAAATTAGTCATCTCTATACATATTATTTGCTGCACTTTAGCAATGGAATATGCGTGTGGAGGTGGGAAAGCAAGCAAGGATAATAGATTTTGCTCTTTAAGCACTCACAAAACTAGCACAAGCTGTCACATCAAAGGAATGACAGCTTGGCTATCCATGTGAGTACCACTTGATCAAACGGCTAAGAATCATTCTCCAATGATTAATTGAGTGTACGGGCAAGATTAAAAGGGGTGTAGGAAGCAAGGCAAGGCCTAGAATCTTCATCATCAGGCTATAAATAGCCCTCACTATCACACACACATGGAATCTAGTTTTTTAGTAGCTTTTAGGTTAGCTTAAAATTTCATTTTGGCTAAATGTAATTTCCTTTAAATGTTTTGTAATTCTTTTTAAAGTAATGTAATCAGTTAGTTTCTTTTGTTTTGAATTCAGTTTTTATTGTGTCATAGCACTTTTATTCTCACTTATAGAAGCTCTCATTTAACTCTTAAATATTTAGCTATTGTTATTCATAAGCTCCTATAAGCTCTTGTAAACTCTTTCAGTCTCTAAGCTGAAATAGAGCATAATTCAGTTAACAATCTACTTAAATTCTTAAAACCGGCTTAAGTTACCTTGTCTATTGGAATTGTGAGCTTTTGGTAAGAGAGCAAAACATGGAAGGTCTCATGGACTTATACAAATCTTAATTCTAAGGTTAAGAAGATCTAGTAGATAAGCTCTAAGACCAGTTTATAAGCCTTGTTAGGCTAGGCTCAATTGTAAGTTTCCGTTTAAATTCATTTCATTTCTCAATTTCCTAGGTTAATATTACTATAAGTGTTTAAGTTGCCTCTTAGATTTGGGCTATTTGCTTATTCATATCTGCTTAATTGTACTTATTGTTAATTCCATATGCTTATTCATCATGTTTCTTATCTGTTCTTTAAGCTTATATAATTTTAGAGTTAGTTTTTTCATTTCCTGTCATTGAAATCATTTAAATAAACCAAAATTATCTTAGTGTTAGATTTTAGATTGTTAATTATAGCTTAATTAGTTAATAAGTCAATGTATGGGTTAAGTTAGTTTTAAGCCTAAATTTATATCTTGTACTTTGGTTTAGCTTGTAGATTATTAATATCATAAGCTAATTTGATTCTGGTCTGATATAAAGGGTGTTGGTGTAAGCATATTTAACATAGTGGTTTTTTAAAAGTCAAAATAACTTGCTATTTCTCTTTTGGTACAGATTGATATTTTAATAATTTTTAAGTTTTTAAAAATGTTTTGGATGAATGTTTGAATTTAAATTCATTAGGTGGCTTATTTTATTGCTCTCAGCACCAGGCATTTGGTTTCTTTCTTAAACTTAAGTTTGCATATAAATTTTACCAGCTTTCCAGGCTTGGACTTGCTTGTTTATAAGTTTAAGTCACTCATTAAGGTGACGTGAAGCTTTGAGACATCCTTTGTCTTTGGGCTTTTGTGCTTTCGCCTCTTTGCCAAGTTGAATCAGTATAAGATATTGCAGTCTTTAAACTGCAGTAGCTTTTGGATCCCATTTAAAGTAAGATTTGTCAGGTGTTTGGATTTACATAAATTTTATTTGCTCTATAGTTTTATTTCATAGCTTGTTTAGATTAAGTGTTAATTTTCATTTCCAAGCTTATTTACCTAGGTACATTTCAGCTTTAAAGTCATAAAAATTCTTAAAAAAAGACCAAAACAGTAGGTAATAGATTATTAGCCTTTAAATTTGATTTCTAGCTTTGCTAGAATTGTTTTTTATATTTGAATAAGTAGCTTGTTTGTTGTATTGATATGTGAGCATAAGCTCAACTTTGTTTTGGCTTTTAAGATCATGTACATTAGCTCAACCGTCCTTTTCTTTCCATTTTAATCTTTAAAAATTTTTCATTTCCATTTAGCTAATAAGCCGTAGCTTAACTACAGGCTTATTGAGCTTATTTGTTAAGCTGACTCATTCCTTTAATTTTCCTTAAATCTTTGTTGCATTTTAGATTTTACCTGAATTTTTTTGATTTTTCCTTTTATTTTACAATTTACTAGGATTTTTCGTAGGTTTAAAATTTCAAAAATACATAAAAAATATAAAAAAAGTTTTAGAAAAATATAAAAAATAGTTTTGACCCCTGAAAGTATATATGTCTGTTGCATCCATCGTCTTTGTATTTTTCATCATTGGTCCCTGGAGTTAGGTGACCATTAGTCCTTAAGGACTAACAATGTTAGTCCTTGAAGGACTAACGGTGTAAGTATAAAAAGAGTTGGGCTTAACGCCCGTTCGGGGCTGTTAAAAGGGATTTGGGTTGGGCAGGTTAATTATGGGGGTTTTGGGCGTCTAATCTTGTATTCTTTTTCCTTGGGTTGGTGTATTATTTTGGGCCGAGTTAAATAAAGGAGGATTTGGGCTTTTAAATATAGTGGGCTGATCCGGGCCCACTAGGTGGGTAACAGTGCGGCTCCACTTTTTGTCAATTTAGGTTTTCAGGTTTGTTTTTCGATGCCCTTTTCAAAGCCGTATCCCGGGGTTGACTTTGACTTCGTCTTGACTTCATTAATTGCACAAACGTTGTCGAGTCGATCCGGAAATGTCCGCTTTAGCTCCGTTTTCAATCCTTTTGTACCTTTGGCCTCTGGTTTTTCACGCTCTTTCCAATTCTGCTCTCGGTTTTGTCTGATTTGGCTTCGATTTTGTCCTTTAGTGAATATCCGGGCGGTAATGCATAGTTCAAACACAAAAACAAGCATATTTATGGCATTTTATGTTTATTAGGTAAAAGGTATGTGTAATTACACACATACCATCGATGTCTCTTCCATGGCCAGTAATTCTGGATGCGCTTCAGGTTCCTTTCTTTTTACTTATCTTGGGTTACCCATTGGTTCTAATATGAGTTTGACATCGAGTTGGCATGTTTTATTGGACAGGTTTTAATCGACGTTTATCGTCGTGGAAGGCTAATCCTCGTTCTTATGGTGGTCGTATACACTTAGTAAAAGTTGTTCTTGTAGCCTTGGTATCTATTACTTCTCGATCTTCAAGGTCCTTGAATTTGTTCTAAATTCCTTGGAAAGATCCCGAGCAATATTTTTTTTGGGAGGTTCTCACAGTTTAAACATCGACAATCTTATAGTTTTTAACCTCACCCTTCTCCAAAAGTGGCGTTGGAGGTTGTTATCGCACAAGAACTCACGCTGGGTTAAAGTTATTAAAACTTTACATGGTCAGGAAGATGGCTTTGATAACAATGGTTGTATCTATAATGGTACGTGGGCTAGAATTGTTGGTTCTTCTAATTTTCTACACTCGAATAACATTATTCCTAATAGTTCTTTTCGTTTCCAAGCGGGTTGTGGCACGCGTATCCGTTTCTGGAAAGATACTTAGGTAGGAGATTCTCCTTTTTATATTAGATATAATAGGCTATACCGATTGGAGCGTGAAAAAGATTGTCTTATTACTGACCGCATTGATCATGGCCAATGGCGTTGGAATTGGTCGAGGCCTATCCTTTGAGCTTGAAATTATGCTAACTTACTCGACATGCTTTTTGAAATTAGTTCTGTAGAAATTAACGAAGTTGAAGATACTTGTGTGTGTTCGTTAGGCACTGATAGAACTTTCTCTGTTAAGGACGCTCGATGCATTATTAATTCAAAGATTCTCCCTTCTTTGGCTCCATCGACAGTTTAGGACAAAAACATTCCTCGAAACATTAATATTTTTATTTGGAGATTGATATTGGATTGCTTTCCTCATAAGTTGAATCTTTTTTCCCGCGGTATTGATATTCAGGCGATCTCTTGTCCCTCTTGCAATGGTAACGTGGAATCTTCAAATCATATTTTCTTTGAGTGTAATATTGCCAAGGACATTTAGATGCTTGTTCGTAAATAGTGTGATAATTCTTTTCCACCTTTTACTTCGTATGAGCATTGGAAAGGTTGGTTTTCTTCATGGCAAGTGGTTAAAGAGAAGTCTTGGCGCTTATCAGTTATTTTTTCTTCTTCTCTTTGGTGGCTTTGGAGGTATCGCAAGAGTGTTACTTTTCGTTCATAACCGATGAGGAAAAGTGACATTTTTGACAACATTCTCCTGTCCTTGTATTCTTGGATTCATTATAGGGGTCACATGATCTGCAATTAGATTGACTGGCTTAAATCCCATATGCTTCTCTTGAGTAATGGTTTAGGATGACGTTTGTTTTTATATCCTCTCGTGTTCCCCGAGGCTTGTTTGGGGTTGCTTCAAAAATGCTCTAGAGTGAAAACTGGTGGCTCGGCCTCCGTGAGCGGGGATTTTTCTCTTGTCCTGTACAGGCAAGAGTTTTTTTCATCTTTTTGTAGCCCTAGCAGTTAAAGCTTCGGGAAGATGCTAGTCTGGTTTTTTTGCTTATTTCTAGTATTGTATTTGTACTCTTCTGGCTTCTAGCACCTTGCTACTAGCCATTATTTATATAATTATCATTTGCCGTTAAAAAAACTAAATGCATATTTATGATCTTTAACTTGATGTCTATTTTGTCATGTTTAGTTAAGGTGTTTTTCACAACCTTTTCGCAAGATATCATAATATTTTTATGATCTTTTACTTGATGTCTATTTTTATTCGTAATAGTATATTTATGATCTTTAACACAGTTGATACACGGAACGAACATGGTTGAAACACGGTTTATACACAAAACGAACATGGTTGATATGCGGTTTATACATGGTTGATACAAGAATTTTTCTATTTATTAATTATCTTTCTCTAATACTTATATAAGCTTGTCACCCCGACCGCGTTATTCTATACAAATTTACTCTTAATACATTCTTACAAATTACAATATGATGGAGATGTTCCGACGACCACCACCACCACCTCCACCCCTACCACCTCCACCTCCACCCCCACCGCCTCTACCTTCACCCCCACCGCCTCCGCTTTTACCACCTCCGCCTCCACCTCCACCGCCTCCACATCCACCCCACCACCTTCACCTCCACCACCACAACCTCCATGTTGTTGCAATACTTGGAAACTGGTTTCAACAATAATCACTGCTACTACTTTCATTATGCTCTTACTAGATCAGTTGTTCGTGTATTTATTCTACGACATTGGTGGCATCTAACTGCGCCAAGTCAACGTATAAAATTTGTACGTAGAGTACGAACTTATGAAGTCAACAAATGTTAAAATGAGTGGCAATTCCACAATCACAATAATTTTCATATAAAAGGGGATGTAAACCCATCCCCGATTATTGCGACATACAATTTGACAGCAGTAGGGATACAGGGTCATTCCATAAATACTTATAGAGATCGAGCAAAGGTATTTATGGGATGACCCTGTATCCCATAAGTACCTTTGCTTGGTCTCTATAACTATTTATGGGATGACCATGTATCCCTACTAGGGCTGAGCATACGGACCGTTCGATTGGACCGGACCGAACGTATTTCGGTCCGGTCCTCGGTCTGGCGTTTTGGACCATTTTGGTCTTCGGTCTGGTCGGTCTGGTCCAGTCGGTCTTATCAATAAACCAGAGGTCACCCCTAATCCCTAATGCTGTTAGATTGTATGTTGCAATAACCGGGGATGGGTTTACATCCCCTTTTATATGAAAATTTGTTGTGATTATGGAATTGCAACTCATTTTGACAGTTTTTTAGTTTATAAATTCGTACTCTACGTACAAATTTTGTGGTGGACTTGCATGCCACCAATGTCGTAGAATAAACGCACGGACAACTGCTCTAGTAAGACCACAATGAACGTAGTAACAGTGATTATTGCTGAAACCAGTTTTCAAATATTGCAACAACGGGGAGGTTGTGGTGGTGGAGGTGGAGGCTGTTGTAATTTGTAAGAATGTATTAAGAGTAAATTTGTATAGAATAACGCGGTGGGGTGGCAGGCTTATATAAGTATTATAGAAAGATAATTAATATATAGAAAAATCCTCGTATCAACTATGTATAAACCGTGTATCAACCATGTTTGTTCCGTGTATAAACCGCGTATCAACCATGTCCGTTCCGTGTATCAACCGTGTTAAAGATCATAAATATACTATTACGACTAAAAATAGACATCAAGTTAAAGATCACAAATATATTACAATATTTTGCGAAAAGGTTGTGAAAAACACCTTAACTAAACATGACAAAATAGACATCTAAGTTAAAGATCATAAATATACGTTTAAAACTTTAAAATTTTACATATATATGAGATTAAAAGACAATGATTGAGTAACTTACGTGAAAAAGTGTGTTTTTGCAGCAAATGGCAAAAGTGATAATTACATGTAAAACTGAAAAGATTTTAGCTAGTTTGCATTTTAAGTCATAAATCTATCAATATGTCAAAAAATTGATTTAATTAAAGATAAGAAGTATTATCGAGCATTTATTTTTTTTTCTTCATTTGGTTATCCATTCACATCTCTTCTCTTTTTTCAAAAAACTTAATTAATTTACTATTCATAGACTTTATATGATCACCTTCACACATAATGGGAGGTATAGAATTCGAATCCCCTTACAATTTTTTCTTACCTTCTTTGATTTTTTTATTTTATGCTCTCATTTTTTCCTTTAATTAACCACATATTATATACTCCATCCGTCCCAAAATTATTGTCCCCTATTGACTTTTTAGGTCTTTTTCTTCCTACTTTGACCTTAAATAATTTTGTGTGTTATATAATACTTAATAAAAAGTATATGAATTTATTGGTTTTTAAATGTATTTTCATAGCTATGATGTTCATCAAGTACTATATAACACAAACAAAAATATTTACGGTCAAAGTTAGAAGAAAAAGACTTAAAAATCAATAGGTGACAATAATTTTAAAACGGAGGGAGTAAGTATTTATGGGATAACCTTGTATCCCTACTGGTGTCAAATTGTATGTTGCAATAACCGGGGATGGGTTTACATCCCCTTTTATATGAAAATTTGTTGTGATTATAGAATTGCAACTCATTTTAACAGTTGTTGAGTTCATAAATTCATACTCTACATAGAAATTTTGTGCATCGACTTGACGGACTTGCATGCCACCAATGTCGTAGAATAAACGCACGAACAACTGCTCTAGTAAGACCACAATAAAAGTAGAAACAATGATTATTGCTGAAACCAGTTTCAAAATATTGCAACAACGGGGAGGTTGTGGTGGTGGAGGTGGAGGCGGTGAGGTGGAGGTGGAGGCGGTGGGGGTGGAGGTGGAGTTGGAGGTGGTGGAGGCGGATGCGATGAGAGTGAAGGTGGTGGTGGTGGTGTATGTGGTGGTGGTGGTGGTCGTTGGAACATCTTCATCATATTGTAATTTGTAAGAATGTATTAAGTGTAAACTTGTATAGAATGACGCGGTAAGGGTGGCAGGGTTATCTATACTACTTATTAAGCATGTTTGCCTTCTATTTTTAGAAGGTTTGAATTTTCAACTTACAATCATTTATGCATAGCGTACAAGCCATATAAACATAAATAGAACTTGACAATTAATACATAATTAATTCACAATTAATACTCCTATTATAACACCATATAACATAAATATTTAAAAATGAAAATAATTAATACATAATTAATAAATGAATAATACACTCATTGCTTAAAAATACAATCATATATTCACATTTTACAACAATTAAAAGCATATATCTACAAAATCGTGTATATGATGTCTCTCTAAAATGATGGTACATATAGTTTTGAAAACTGGATCGGACCAACGGGTTCAACTGGGAACCGGAGTCATCATCGGTTCCGCTAGCCAATAAAAGCCGTCTGAAGACGAACCGGAGTGGACCCGTCAGAATAGATAAAAACGGGTGAATCGAGCCTCACTGGAACAAATTCTTTTTATTTCTCCGGTTAATCGTCACAAGGTATCCGTCGTCGCAACGCGCGGGTACCCTGCTAGTATAGAATGAAGGAGACTAATATTGCTTAAAATTTATTTTAACTTTTACCATGAGTGTTTTTACGGATTGAGAAATAGTCCTAGAAGTCTTTAGATGGGTACATCATTGGCCCTTGATCTTTATCCAACTTTACATCCAGCACCACCATACTTTCCAAAGCTGAAACATATAAGAAAAACAAACTACAAATGTACTTTTCAATATTAGCAATATTAGTCCTTTTCTTTCCAAGTTAAGATTTAGCTTATGTCATACTATTCCAATATTAAGCGTACGAACAACCACAAACAAGAACAAAAGTCAGCTACATTCATCAGCCAAACGTTTTATTATGTTGAGTCAAGAAAAACACAAATGATTACGTTTTGAAAACATGTTATTCAAATAAGTAGGTGAAAACACAACCCCAAACACCCTCATAATTGACATAAAAAAACATATATTAATAATAGTTGCTAAGTTTTAATTATCATCCAATATTAAGTATGATGCTTGCGTCGCTTTGTTTCTTGGCTCATCTCGTAGCATGCTTTTTTGTGTTGTGTTTCACTTCATTTTGAATATTGGCTCCAATGTGTTGTGGCTAGCTTTTTGGCTACCTACGCAGTGTGGCTAATACATGTTGTTGCTCGTTTCGATTATAGTCTCGCTATTCATATTGCTCACTTCACTTTTCGGCTTGTTACATGGTGGCTTGAATTACTTTGCACAACGCTTACTTATATACTTAAAATGGAATGTCAAAGTCAAAACTATTGTATCAAAATAAATCAATTAATCATAATTATTATTTAGATAGAATTAATTTGAGAATGGAAATATGCAATTCGTATATTGCATGTATAAAAAAATAAATGAGGACAAAAGACAAAAATTAATAAAAGAAAATAGGTGATCAAGAACAATTGTTAGAATAAGAAAATGCACATACATTTGAAAACTTGCCCTTCCCATCTAAATTCATAAATTCTTTATTCTTGGATTACACTGACACAATTCAAACACATATACATTAACAAAACTACCTTTTTTTAGTTTTAACACCAATCCTTGAAACGGAAGACCAATAAATAACAAGAGCAATGCTACATCCACAAAAGATTTACAAAAAGAAATCTACACATACACTTGTCATGCAAATATTGGTGATGAAAATGATGAAAGAGAAAAAGCATATAAAATTATTGGTCCAACTCACATGCCATGTCATTGTGTGGATAATTTTTTGTAAACTTTTAGTGGATGTAGCATTTCTCAACCACAAGGATAACGCTTAAAATACAAATTTATTAAGTACATTAATTATGCTTATATAACCTTTTTTCAAAAGACATTCAAGATAAGTCAAAAAGATTCATCTCAACAAACAAAATCAAACTAAAATATTTGAAAAAAAACAAACAAATATGTTCCAAACAATAAATGAATCAATTCTTAAATTAATACTGTACTATTCATCCAAAAAAACAAAAATCTCAAAATAGAATTTGAAATTTAAAATTAACTCGAAACCAACCATATCAATAAAACAAGATATTTGAATGGGTGTTTATATTCATCAGAAGTTACACATCTTGTTAAATATCATTTTACTTATCTTCCGATATCTTAGACCACTTTCAATTGTAACACGTCAACACAACATCACCATTTCTCGACCCATAAATTGACACACCCCCTTCCAATTATGGTGTGTCTATTTATTTGTCACTACACAAATATGTATACCTCACAAAACACAAAGAAAAAAAAACAAATGGACCCTGCACCACTTCATCTCTTGCTCGTTCAAACTCAAGCAGCTCAAACCGACACTTAAGTGGCACACCTGTGCCATTGGTGTCACATAAGTGACGTTCGTCGGTTGGCTAAACCGACGATCCATTAAAGGTTGTCTTATATGTTAATCACGTATTGGCTTGTTTAAAAGACTCACTTTTTTCACTCATCAATAAAGTGATTGGCATGTGTTCGAAGATAAATAAAAGCATGTTTAAAAGAAATGATATATCGTCCTAAGCATCATTTAATACAAAACTCATTAATAAGAGTATCAAGTATGGTACTATGTCAAAAAAATCATTTTTGGTGTTAGCTCATCGTCCTCACTTTTAAAACTTGGACAACTTTGGCGGCGCCAAATAGTCATCCGCGTTGTATTTGGCTTTGAAACATATCGCTATAACTCGTACTCTAATACACAATTTATGTAACACAATATGCTATTAGATTTAGGTTAATTCTCTGCCTCCAACTATTATTTATGATTAAATATTTATATATCACAAGACTTACACAATAAGATAACTAATATGGGCTAAGCCCGATAATAAATAATAAACAATACATCTACTAATATTATTCGGCCGAATAATATTATTCGGCTAATATATACATCATTACATAAATACAATCCACAAAAATCATATCGTATAATAGAAGAAAAAAATTGCAAAACAACGAAAAATCAAATCCATTTAAAATTTAGAAAACTAAATTTTCGAAATTACAAAATTTAAATTTTCTAGTAGTAAAAATAAGTAAAACTTATCAATAAAAAAATATTTAAATATCTCCCCCACAAATAACTTAAAAAACCCTTTAAAAACACACACACACCCCAAAACGGCTCTCCAATTTAACACCAACTTTTCACCAAAAAAGAACATATAAAAAATGGGCAAATACATGCGTCGTCGCAAACCAAAAACAGCAACAGCAGAACTGTCGCTAATTGAAGTTCTTCCGTCATTAAGTGGCGTTTTAACTCGTGCTAAAACTTTAGCATTGAAAAACGGTGGGGCTGTTTCTGGTGATGGCGGTGGTGGGTTTTTGCAGCTAAGGAGTAGGAGGCTTGTCAAGAAGAAAGTGGTTGCTAATGATGAGAATAAAGATGCGAAATTGGTCACTGAAAATGAAGTTAAAACTGAAGCCACAGGAAGGTTGGTATATTTTATTTTATTTTATTTTTTAATTTTTTATAAAAATTATTGGAATTTAAGTTTGTTTAGTTTGAATAAATTATTTAAATTTAAAGTTTTATCTTGAAAAAAAGAATTGAAATTCAGGAAGTGGGTCATTTTTGATTTTTTTTGAAGTTTTGATTTTTATTTACTTGATATAATATAAAATTTTCATGAATTAGGGTTCTTTGTGAAAAGGGTTTTTATTTCCATGATCTAAAGCATTGATCTTTTTATTTTTAAGTACATTTTTGTTTGATTTAATTTTTAAAAAATAAGTATTTTGTGAAAAGATTTGATTTTTATTCACTTGATTTTTAACTTGAAAATGGTATTAGGCTTATTTTTTAAAAGGATTTGAGTTTGGTCATTTCTTAGTTATGCTACCTTTAGTTCAAAAGTGTGATCTTTTTGAAAAAAAAACAGAATAAAATTAAAACTTTGAGCTTATCTTGGTCTAAAAAGATGATAACTTTAGGTGGGAATTTTGTAAATTCAAGTAGTTATTTTATGATTAAATTCATTATTCATGGCTTAAAAAAAAGGTATGAACTTTTTTTTCTTAATCATGCTAACTTTGGTTCAAAAGCTAAAAAATGACATTTTTAGCTTAATTTGATTAAAAAAATGTGTGTAACTTATGTTTATTTAGTAAAATTATGAAATATGAAAAGTGATTTTTCTTTTTCAGTATCCTGTCATTCTCTGTTACTTACAGATTCTGTTTAAGGAAAAGAAAGTGAAGTTATTAAAATAAATAAAAAATATTTCTTATTTTTCACCATGTTTGGAAAAAGGTGTGTTTTTTGTACATCAACTCCGTTTTCTGAGTTCATCATTGTTTCATTATATAGGATACAGCACACATACTGGGTTCATGTTGGTTGTTGGTACAAGTTTTAATAAGTAGTTTCTCATTTGGGCATGCTTTTGCTTACTCATTCTCTAATTAGTATTTTGTGTTATGTCGCCATCTTTCATGATCTTTGAAGTTAGTATAAGTAATATTTTTGCTTGAACCTTGCCTGCTTAGTTGCTACTTATATCGATCGGTATAGGCCTTTATGTTTAAGTTTTTTAAGGGTCATATAATAATATGTTTTTATTCTAGATGGTGTTTAGATTGAATGAGCAGGAAAAAAGTAATCTTGATTTATGTTATCAATTTACAACCCGTGAATATTCTAATTTGTCTATTTGGTTTTTTCCTAGTTTTTTTTGGTATATGAAAGTTACCATTTGGCTTACTTTGAGAACTTATGTGAATGTTCTAACGCCGTTCTATGATTAGTTTTAGTTCATCAAGGTGTTGTTCTACTCGTTTGTTCTATTCTTTGTGTTCTTTTCTATATAATAAGTTTAACATCAATGGAATCATCGGTTGTTGGTATTATTTTATACGTTCGTTAGACGCTTTTTGATTACTAAAATATGAAAAAAGTATGCTTTTTGGTTCTTTATTGTTTTTAGTTTGAGTGCTCAAATCATTAGACCTCTCCCGGATCCACCGGGATGATGGTACTCAAGAGAAGGTCATATTGGTCTTGTAGTGAATTTATTACGATTGTTTTTACAATGTTTACAAAAATCTCTTTGGAAATTGAAATTTTTGAGAATTATATTCTTTTCTTGTGATTCTTGTTTGTCTTCAAAGAAAATTACATTTCACCAACTAGTTGTGTTGCTCCATTTTTGCTATTATCTGCATGAGCTATCCTTGTTTCGTATATGTTTATCATTACAAGTTAAATCCAAGTTTTGTCTTTAAATGCTCTGAGGGTCTTGTTTGGATTCGTTCGCATTTTTATAGTTTTTCTCACAATGTGCTTTCTGATCGATGAAATCGTTACATCTTTGTCATGCTGCTTTAAATTACTAAAATTTAAATTTTTGGACATGTGGGTGCCTGTTTTATCTGTCCTAATTAATAAAGATTGCTCATGGGTCATGGCTGCATCTTTCTTGTGACAGGACTACTCGAGAGACCACACCGTGCAGCTTGATTAGGAATCCAGATGTCCTCAGGACTCCCGGCTCGTCTACAAAGCCAAAGATCAGATCAACTACTCACATATACAGTGTACAGAATAATACATTACCAAGAATCGTCCCGTTAGCTAGTGAAATGGAAGAGTTCTTAGCCGGGCCAGAAAAGGAGCAACAAAGACTTTTTATGGAGAAGTATACGTCTACCTTTTACCCAAAGATTATATAATACTAATATTATTTTTCTAATTTCGTCATTACTTTGTAGGTACAACTTTGATCCTGTAAATGATAAACCTCTTCCCGGGCGTTATGAATGGGTGAAACTGGATGCTACCGAATATAATTAATTAACAGTGGATCAGGTCTTGCATTGTTTTTATTTTGTTTTTCAGTTCCTAGACTCATTATTAGCATAGTTGAAGATATGGGTAGGAATAGATTCATTTTAGTTCTATCTTGTGGGTGACGGTAGAGTATTTCTTAAACTCCCGTCATTCTTGTTTCTCTTGTAAAGAAAGAAGCAAGACCCATTGTAAACCCGAGTGCAGAATGTAGACTAGAAGATCTGTAGCATAAGAAAAAAAAGGAGCTTATAACATTGACAGATCATCTACTAAGTAAGAAGAAGATCAAAATGATGATGATAATGATAGGAGTCTTTTTTTAAAGGGGATCCAATGACTTTAGGTAAATTTTCTACTCCTAGTGGTACAAATTGTCTATATTTTGTACTTATGGTATCTTTAAAGATTCCTTTTTTCTGATATAAATTGATCCTTTTTTCTATCTTTTATCTTTGAATTTTTGGTCCCCTTAAGGGTGTTTTAGGATTGTTTACCTTATGCTTATTCTTTTAAGAAGACATAATTTAACTTATTCAACGCTTATTGCTTACTTGTACACCTTATGCTTATCCTTGAAATCATGTGCATACAAAACACAATGAATCTTGATGGAGCCAATTCCAAGTGTTTTATGTGACCCTTTTCTTCTTCTCACTTTATAATGTCCATACAAGACATATGGAATCTTTATGTTTCAAGAATGAGTTCATGCATTTCTACTTAAAGTTTACGTGCGCATGATATTTGAGTTAAATCGTGTCATGTAACCTCGTCCTATTGTTTTTCCTCTTGATTAGAAATATAATCATTTGTCTGGATTTAAATCAGTTATAGTTACACCAACCTCATGAAAAAAGAGATTTACCTGGTTTGAGTTTGTATGGCGATGGGTTCAAAACTCGTGGATTAGTTGGTCAAAAGGTCGGAAATCATGGTTAACAAAAAAAAACCTGTTCTAGTTAAAACTGTATTGCATGAAAATGCATTAATGGTGCCAATTTCTACAAAGTATGTGGTTATATGTGACCTACCAAGTCTTTTTAGCAGTTTGTGAAAAATTAGTTGGTGATAGTTTGGTGGTGGGGTTACTTTTCTTGGTGGAATAGAGTTGGGAAGAAGAATCTTGTCTTCTCTATTATTGTGTCAGTATTGTACTTTTAAATTTATTTCATTTTATCTTCTGAAGCTTATCCACCAGTTGCATGTTTGTTTGCTTATTATGCATTCTTTTGTTCTTTTAAGCAATAATATGATGCAAAAAGTAGAATGATGAGATAATAGATACAAGGAAATTAAACTATGTGTAAAGATGATATTTTTGTCTAGGAATCATTTGTCTTTCGACGTTTGGGGTGAATGTCGTCGTGTGCAGTATCTTTTCGCTATTTTTGTGCATGTTTGTATGTATCTTTTTCGACAAAGTTATAATGGACGTATATAAACATGTATGCTAGTACGAACGGTACTAGCGAATTATTAATTCATGTCTTGGAATCATGTGTTATTCGAGGTTCTCCGAAAGAAAGCTTCTATATCTTGTCGTTCTGTTGCTTCCTATAGTTGTTTGTAAAGTATCACTTTGATAGTCATTTTCCTTTGAGGTTGAAATCTCTTTAGCCATATGAATAAATAGATTCTGCACTTCACTCGATTTAAGACACTAGTGGAAAGACTAACCATGATCTTTTGCCTCCCACTAGTGGTTTAATTTTGACATTATTCCTCTCAACTCACCATATCATATATACATAAGGTTATATTGATTAGCACAATGTAGTGCTCTTGCTATTTTCTTCAAGTTCCTAGTCACAACACATATATACATGTATGAGACAATTTTCGTGCAACTTTGAGCCTTCCAACGTCGTTTAATATAGGGTAAACACCATTTACGTTTTAATTATGTATTATTTTTCCAGTTTCATTATGCAGTCTATACCGATGAAACACTCATTATGCATAACGAGTTGTACATTATGCATAATGAGTTTTTCATCGGTATATACTACATAATGAAACTTGAGAAATAATACATAGAGCATAAATAGTGTGTACCCTTTAATATATATCATTGAAGTTAGTTGGACAGTTGAAAGTAATCTAATGTGCGACTTTTGGGGAAAGTCGCACCGGGTCCAAAATAGACCTTGGATGACGCCCTCACGGGTTACCCTTTCAGCTAAACTTTTTGCAAAGTTAATTACACGCACGGTCACTTCTAAGTACACGCAAAGATTGTTCTTTATGATTAAAAGCGCGTATTTGGCTATTTTTACATCACTTGTACAACATAAAGCCTATAGCAACACCAAAGATTGCTAAGGGAAAAATGAGCCCAACCGACTTCATCGTAAAACTTAATCCTGCTAGTTTATCTTCTTGTATGAAAGTCTCTTGCTTGAGGTGAGATCCTGGTTTAGGGGTTGTGATTGTGGTTGTGGAAATATGTTCGACCTCTCCAACATAATATTCGTCCAACATGAGTCTCGCGACACTTCCATGTCCTACTTCCTCAAACTCTTCGCTTGCATCCTTACCTAAGATCGACAACAAGATGACATATTTAATGTGAATAAGTGAATACAATACGCAACGTGTTTGCTTGACTAGTCTATATAATAGTACCTGCTACATCCAATAACACATTCTCCCCGCCAGGATGATCGTTCAAGAAGTTTGTAACATCGTACACCTACATTTTATTAGTCCACGCGATCATATCACGTGATCAAAGGTATTGAGTCAATTAAGTTTGATAATTTCTTACCCTTGCGTTAATAACGACCCAACAATCTGTGCTATTGTTGTGTAGAGAGACGTCGGATAAACAGAAAACCTTGTTCTTCGACTTCATAATCTGCTTCTTATGGTGTGATGGGGTGAAGAAATGTAGACAAATCTTTTATATAATAAAAGAATTACACCATTTCGGAGTTTTCCATCAAATTGAATCATATGAATTTAAAAATTAGACCAATCAGAACGCTTGATCTTGCCACGTAGGCAAAATCGTGTGATCTGATTGGTCAATAAAAAGTCAAAATTAAATCGATTTAGTCAAAATTAAAAATTTGTGGTGGAGAAATATGACGAGAAAAAAAACAAATAAAAATATATGTGCCAAAATTGAGAAGAAAAAAACTTGAAAAGTGGAGGTAATTAATAACAATTTAGTGATTTTTAATTTTAAAATAAATTATATGGAGTTTAAGTGGTAAATTTAAAATTTACATGTTTTTATATTAACTTTAAAAAAAATTAAACAAATAACCCCTTAAACTTTTTGACCTCGTTAGACTTTATATTTTAAAATATTATAGGGGGGGGGGGGGGGGGGGGGGGGGGGGGGGGGGGGGGGGGAACGTAAACAATTTTTTTTACTTCCAAACAAAGATTTTAACATATCCAATCACATCGGTGCGAGAATCTACCCCTAAGACTTTTTGTATTGATTTTTCATAGTGTTCGTATAAAATTATGGTGTACCACCAAAATAAAAAACACTGAAGCACATAAAATATCATAAATTAAATAAAATTGGTTTTTTTTACTTCCAAGACAACGATTTAACTTATCTAATCACATCTAAATCTACCCCGAAGACTTTTTGATGGATTTTTCATTGTCGGGTCTGAAATTAGTTGTACAGCAAACCAAATAGAAAAACACCGAAGCACACCTAAAATATATAAATTAATAAAAATAGTTTTTTCTAGCTTTCATTGATGTTTTGAATAATTGCATTTTTTTTTTCATTTTTGTTTAATACGTACTAAAATTTCTAACATTAAATTTCTCAAAAAATCTTTATTTCCATTGACATGTATGTTTTGCCTATAAATCATTAATAACGAATCTATGGTTACTTTTATAATCTTAAAAAAGTGTTTGGTGACGAAAAAAAGGGTAAACTCTTTTTATATTTGTATATGTAATAAAGATAAAAATAGTAAAATCTTTGTTTGAACCAAAACATATTGTATTACGTAAACATAAATACTTATTTTAGTTTTTTAGCTTTTCAAGTATTCTAATAAATATTGACGATTTGATAACTCAACTTGATCTTTTAAATTCGATTTCGAAGCTAAAATTTTTACATGTTTTAACACAAAGTGGTGACCATTAATCTTAAGTAGAGCTGACTCAATAATGCAACTAGAATCATAAAAACATATACATTAAACAACTGCATACCCAACGGTAAGATAATCAAGCCTTCCAAAGTGGAGGTCAAGTACATGTGGTTTGAATAAACGGAAGGTAGAAAACTATCCCCTTGTGACCTCGAAGGTTCACATGAGCCGACTTCGGGCTACCTAAAAGAGTAGTTTTGTAGAGATTAGTCGGCTCACAATGTCGAGTTAGTTAACAGGTAAATCAAAAGAGAAAAAAAAATTAGTAATTATCATCAAGCTCATATAATATATATAAGATATGAATCTATTCACTTCATATGATTTCGATAATACTCTATAACATAACTTAAAAAACAAAATAAAAATAAAAATCATACATGTATTTAAGAAAAACATAATGTCTAAACCCCGTGCGTGCGCGGGCATTAAAACTAGTAACATATACATGAATTATTTGAACGTTAAATGCATTTGGGTTGCATTTTATTAGTGGTCTTTTTGTCAATACATTAATGGACTATTGATTAAGTTTTTGATTCTATACATTATTGTAAATGGACATGTAACCAAACATATACTCCGTACTATAAATATAACGAGGTTTGTTAACCCGCGCAACGCGGCGAGGTCACTACAAGAAAAAGGAGAACGGGCAACGAGTTTATCCCCGGCGACATAAGTCACCGTGGAAACATCACTAAACGACAAAATGTCGTCTTACGTGGCACTAATTCCACAAGACATTTTAGTCAAAGTTTTAATACATTTTCCCCGGTAACATGTCGCCGGGGATACGTTCGTTAAAGTTTGACCAAATAGTTCAACGAAAATCTTGGCGGCAACTTTCCCGCTCACTTTTCCCCGGCGACATGTCGTCGGGGATAAGTTTTCCACATACCGACTGTGTTTAAGCCAAGAGATTAGTGTTAATTATTTTGGAGGTGGCGTGGCCTAAATAATCCGCGGCGACATGTCGTCGGGGATAATTTATTGACTTTGTTTAACTGTATTAAGTAGTTATTGGTTTGATGTGGTGACGTGGCCAAAGTATTCTCCGGCGACATGTCGCCGGGATAATATATTAACTTACTCCAAATCAAGTTTTCCCATGTCATTGTAAACTTCGTGAAGTAGTGCAGCTGAATTATCTGTGTGTTGTTCCGGATGCATATACATTTCCACTGTTGCCTTGAGTACCGTTATATTATCAAGCAAGTGCTTGCAGTTTGAGCACTCTGCATTTCTTGAAGATCCCGGAGAATAGCTTTGAGGTGTTGAAGATCCTGGAGAATAGCTTGGAGGTGTTGAAGGTCCTGGAGAATAACTTGGAGTCGATGAAGCTCCAAGAGAATTGGTCAGTAGACGGACTCGTTCCTCTTTCCATAAAAAATCCACATCCAAAGCAATTTTCCCGAGGCTGTTAAAGAGTAAAGAAATCAATTTTTAACAACTAACCAAATTATTTGTATATTACACAAATAAAAAACATGTGTTTGTTCACCTTTGATAGTGGACATGCATAGTATAGTTTACCACGGGTTTTAGGTTTATACGATTCTCGCAGAACTACATCTTCGGCTCTACAACCACACGCAAAAGCTTCATATGGTACCATCTTCATAATAACAGTGTGATATGTTTGTGGTTGTGATGGTAAGAGTGTGTATGATCTGTTGGTGATGGTGAGGATAATATCTGCTTTTATGGTAAAAAATAGTTTTTTGGAGGGAGTATTTGGCGGGAGTATTTGGAGGGATTTTTTGGCGGGAGTATTTGGCCAGAGTATTTGGCAGGAGTTTTTGGCGGGAGTGTTTGGGGGGAGTATCGACTCATCCGTTGAACATCGAATGTACAACGATAACATATCAACTCATTTGTTGAACATCTAACGTATAACGATAACTCGACTCATCCGTTGAACATCTAATGTACAACGATAACATATCGACTCATCTATTGAGCATCTAATGTACAATGATAACACATTGACTCATCCGTTAAACATCTAATGTACAACGATAAAACATCGACTCATCCATTGAACATCTAATGTACAACGATAACATATCGACTCATCCGTTAAACATCTAATGTACAACGATAACACATCGACTCGTCTGTTAAACATCTAATGTACAACGATAACACACCGACTCATCCGTTAAACATCTAATGTAGAACGATAGCATATCGTCTCATTTATTAAACATCTAATGTACAACGATAGCATATTGAATCCTCCATTAAACATCTAGTGTACAACGATAACAGATCGACTCATCTGTTGAACATCTAGTGTACAACGAAAACACATCGACTCATCCGTTAAACATCTAATGTACAACGATAATACATCGACTCATCCGTTGAACATCTAATGTACAACGATAACATATCGACTCATCCGTTAAACATCTAATGTACAACAATACCACATCGACTCATCCGTTGAACATCTAATGTACAACGATAACATATCGACTCATCTGTTGAGCATCTAATGTATAACGATAACACATCAACTCATCCGTTGAACATCTAATGTACAACGATAACATATCGACTCATCCATTAAACATCTAATGTACAACGATAACACATCGACTCATTCGTTGAACATCTAATGTACAACGATAGCATATCGACACATCTGTTAAACATCTAATGTACAACGATAGCATATCAACTCCTCCGTTAAACATTTAGTGTACAACGATAACATATCAACACATCTGTTGAACATCTAATGTGTAACGAAAACACATCGACTCATCCAATGAACATCTAATGTACAACGATAACACATTGACTCATCCGTTGAACATTTAATGTACAACGATAACATATCGACTCATCCGTTGAACATTTAATGTACAACGATAACACATCGACTCATCCGTTGAACATCTAATGTACAACGATAACATATCGACTCATCTATTGCACATCTAATGTATAACGATAACACATTGACTCATCCGTTGAACATCTAATGTACAATGATAACATATCGACTCATCCGTTAAACATCTAATGTACAATGATAACCCATTGACTCATCCGTTAAACATCTAATGTACAACGATAGCATATCGACTCATCCGTTAAACATCTAATGTACAACGACAGCATATCAACTCCTCCGTTGAACATCTAATGTACAACGATAACATATCGACTCATCTGTTGAACATCTAATGTATAACAAAAACACAACGACTCATCCATTGAACATCTAATGTACAACTATAACACATCGACTCATCCGTTGAACATCTAATGTACAACGATAACATATCGTCTCATCCATTAAACATCTAATGTAAAACGATAACACATCGACTCATCCGTTGAACACCTAATGTATAACGATAACATATCGACTCATCTGTTGAACATCTAATCTATAACGATAACACATCAACTCATCCGTTGAACATCTAATGTAAAACGATAACTAATATGTGTGAAAATACATATCCATTTTATATCAAAAATGGCCCTAAAAAGATAAAATTGTACTTTAAATGCTTGTATATTGCTTGTTTTGTCTTTGTGATTGTGTAGGTACGGATATTGCAAAAATCTTAAGAAAACGGTCAAAACCGGACAAACACGGACACAAGAAAGGAAAGAGAATACAAGAGCCAGAAGAATGCTATCAAAGGTCAACAAAAGTCAACCACAAAAAGACAAAACCCAAAAATTCCAAATTAGTCCCTCAAAGTTAACCAAATTGCAAAAAGAGTCCCTAAACCCTAACGGTGTTAACTCTTTTAATTATAAGAGTTAACACCCGTTATCTACCCTTATAACAACACAAACCATGGCCCATTTCCTGTTAACCGGCCCAAACCCTTAAAACATAACCTGGCCCAGTACCCATCTACTTGAAATAAGCCCAATTCAAAGCCCCCTTCACCCCAGTCAACGAAATCAAATGCACCCTTTTCAGTTAGAAATGGCGGGTAAAATGGTTTATGACTATTCATCATCTTTAACATTTTACCATGGGTCACAATCAAAGGGTAAATGCTAATTAAGGGTGAGGATAGGTAATTCAAGTGACAAAGAACACGTTGGCAAAGTGAAACGTCATCCTAAGCATGCTATTGGTCCAAACCCAAAAGGAAGGCCACGTGGATAGTGAAGAAACACAAGGGGAATGATTATTTACACTACATCTACTCACAAAAGAAGCAACATGTCACAGCACGGATTACCACGCTAGCAATCCGTGTGAGCTAAAGAATGATCCAACGGACAAGATTGTGATCCAATCATTGCTAATCATTGGAAGGCCAGGATGAAAAGGAGCGTGCAAAGGCTAGAAACCTAGAAGATTCTCCTGGCAGCTATAAATAAGACCTCCTCACTCACTCTTGTATATCTTTTTTCCCATTTTTAAGTAGTTAGAAAAGTTAAGCTAAATTTTCATTTTTTTAATGTAATTTGCTCTTGTAATTTTCAGTTTAAAAGTATTGTAATCCATTTTAAGCATTAATAAAATCATAGTTTCAGTTTTAATCACTTGTTCTTACTTATACGCTTTTATAAATCTCAAATGTTTCTGTCTACTGTTTCATAAGCTCATAATAAGCTCTTTCAAGTCTCTAAGATTGAAATTGAGCTAAATTAGTCATTTAATCTATTCAAACCTATAAAATTAGTTAAGTACCTGTGCTTATGGATTTTGGACTTTTGGAAGATGAGCTTAAAATGGAAGAGCTCATATGGACCTTTACTAGCTTATCATTGATAAGCTAGAGCTTGTAGAGTAGTTCATCGAGCTTATTTAGCCTTTGTTTAGCTAAGGCCTATTGTAAGTTTCTTATTCCTTTCTTGTCTTAATTTTCTAGCTTTATAGTTGCTTATTCTACTTATAGTTTAGCTTATTTGCTTAATGTGATTGCTTATTTGGTGTATATCTTAGTCTATTACTGCTTATTAGTTAATTGTTGTAGTTTATCATTGATCTATTGAGTTTTAAACTCAAGTTTCACAAATTCTGTTTTATATAAGCTTTAATAGATCAAATAAGCTCAAGTTGATTAATAAGATGTTCTAGATTTATTTTGAAGCTTATTTGTAGTTAATATTGCTTATTGAGTATGTTTAGCTATCTGTTTTCAGTTCATAACATATAGATCTTTGATTTGCACTTTTTGCTTAAAATTCTCATTATTCTTAAATCTTAGTGCATAATCATGATCTATGTGTTTTGATCTGATTTAGTTGGTTAAAATTAGTTAAAAGTAGTTATAATTTAGTTTTAGGTAATTGAATATGGTAGTTGTTTGTTAAATTTGGTAGTTGCAGTGTTAATTGATCTGATTCAGCATACAAAGGAGTGTTTGGATCTAATAGTTTGACTTGATTAAGTCAAAGCTTTTTGTGATATTGCTCTTTGTTCAGTTTGGATATCATATTTGTTGAGAATTGAAAGTGATTTCATGGTTTAGTTTGTTGTTTTAAGGATTTTGTGGAGATTGGTGATAAGCTGTGCACCAGGGGAAAATTCAAGATAATTTTAGGATTGAAATTTGAGATCTAAGCTTTAGTATCTCTTGGTTTGAGTTATTTACTCATATTAAGGTGTATCTTGCTTGCCTTTGACTCTCAAAGTCAAGTGCATCAAGATTTGCACCTATTTGGTGTCACTGCATTAGACTGAATTAGGTAAAAAAGTTCATCTGATTTTGATCCAATTTAGGTTAGTCATACTTGTTATTAGGATCTAATTTTTGGTTTAAAGGTAGTTTAGAAGTAGCTAATAACATCTAGATAAAAGGATTTTCATAATTAGTTTATTTGCTTAGTTAAAATCAGCTGTCATTTAGCCAAAAAAAAACTGAAAAAGCCAAAAATAAGTAGTTAGAGTAACTTAGTTCTTAATTCTCACTTTAGGTTGTTATTTGAAAATGTGAATATCTGGAGTTGTTTAGCATTCATAGGAGAACTTATTTCTAAAAGCACTTTGCCTAGTTTGGCTTATTAAGAAATTGGGCTTAATTTGAAATTGGAGTTAAACTTGAGATTTCTGAGTTTATCAGTTTGATTTTCAAATTTAGTTAAGAAAATGAGTTGTGTGGATTAAAAGCTTTTTGAAATCAGATTAAGGAACATATAAGCTTTCCTAAGCAGTTGAGTTTTTGTAATTTGAGCTTAATTTGAGCTTTTTGTGGTCATTTAACTGAAAATAAGTTTCCTGAGCTTATCAGCTCAACTTTCTGAGATCAGTCCAACTGATAAGCTCAACTGAGCTTATCAGTGGTTTTCATACACACTTGCTTTCATTAAAAGTTCTTAAAATAAGCTGGTTGTTAAGTTTGTAGTTGATCATTTTTGCTAAAAAAAATTGAGGGTGGGACTTGAACCCACGACCTCTTGCATACCTCAAATGTCCCACAACACACACTCACTACCACTGCGCCTTTGGGTCTTTTTCGTTATACATCTACACTATTTAACTTTTATATACGTTTTTCCCTCATAAGCTTTATAAGCTGTTTTAGCTTATTCCGTGGCTTATTCATTAAGCTGTGACATCGAGCTTATTTTTCCTAGGTTCTAATTAGTATAACCTATTTTCTGTATTTTTTCTAGAATTTTTATAGATAGTTTAGTATTTTTAAACATTTATTTTTATTAAAAACTTTAAAAATCATAAAAAATAAAAAAAATAATCAGAAAATTATAAATCTTTTTTAGAAAATTTTCTTTTATCATAAAGTTTATAGGAAAAT
The DNA here is from genome assembly GCA_026074375.1 of Tanacetum coccineum. Classification (NCBI taxonomy): domain Eukaryota; kingdom Viridiplantae; phylum Streptophyta; class Magnoliopsida; order Asterales; family Asteraceae; genus Tanacetum; species Tanacetum coccineum. The sequence goes on from BQNB010002697.1 coordinate 42,491, forward strand.
TAGTTTTGCTTTCGTAGGGTCTAATTTGCAAAATTTCAATTTTTAAAGAACGGGATTTGTTCCCGTTCTCGTTTTTCGTTTTTTAAAGCTCATTTCAACTCCGTTTTTGTTCTAGTTTTCTTTAATCTTACTTTTTAGTCAATTAGAGTCCATTTAAAAAAAATCATTTTAGGTTTAATTTTGAAAATTTAGGTTTTTTAACTGCCGTTTAGGGTTCCTGTTTTGCGTTTTTAGTTAAAGTTTAATTTCCCATTATTCGTTTTCGTGCTTAATTGTTATCATTTGCTTATTTTACTTTGTAGAAGTATGAAATCAAATATCTTTGTCCCCAATTCAAATCATTGTCCGAACATCAAACGTGGTTTAAATTTCACAAATCGTTGAGGAATAACGACCCAGGAATCATACTTCCCGGTTAATATACGTATTATATTATATATATTTGTGAAGATTTTCCTTTTTACCTTTGTCCTCAAGGGTAATTTGGTAATTTTCCATCATATTATATATTTTATATTTTACGTGTATAAGATTTGTTAGGATTTATGTTTTTCTAAACTTAGTACCGACGGTATAAATAATTAGTACCGTTAGTTATAGTTAGTACTGACAGTACAAAGAGTTAAGTACTGATCAGTTAATTGGTACCGTTAGTAGAAAATAGTTAGTACCGCGTATGAGATATGTATGAGATATTTTAGGAAAAGATATGTATGCGTTTTGTAAGCCTGTTAGGGTTTATCCTTAGTCTATAAAAGGATCCCTCTTGGCATAGTTAGAGATACGACCTCAAGATATCTCATAGCAAAATCATATATTGATAGTTAGTAATCTGTAATCATTCTAAAGCAGATTAATAGAAGTTATTGTTTAGTTATTCATTGTTTTTCTTAGTACTTGTGTTAAGATTCCGCATTAACACATAGTATTCATAATCAGTGTTTCTACATAGTCAATTGTATTTATACATCTTGGCTATCATCCTTAGTAGACTGTAAAGATCTATTTATAAGGGACTCACAAGTGGTATCAGAGCCTGTGAGAAACTCTGAATAAGAAGAACAAACAAAACCAGTAATATACCTTCATCCTTCAAAACAAAACATGTCAGGACCACAAGATGAAATTCCACCTACACTGTGGACTTTTGTTGTTTAAAAGGAGGTTTTGAAGACAAGATTCTTGTTCCTAAACCCCCTCAGAATTATGCAACTTTGTGGAAACCCGGTTGATGGTCTAAATTGTCAATCTTGTGCTTTTGTGCGAAAGTGTTTGAATGAAGGTTGGTATACAATTCATGATGAAAACGAGATTCTAAACACTTCGAGAGTCATCCTTTGACAAACACTAAATATTGTTAGTTTTGCTAATTCGGAGAGCCATTCGTCATTTAATCAAGAACTGGTTAATTATTCGCCAAAGCCATCCACAAATTAACCACAATTGTTGTTTCGAGTGTGGTGATTCTTTAGACAATATCTTTTGTCAACGATGTACTTGTAAGTCTTGTGGGAACGGTGCTCATATTGGTTATAATTGTCCACCAAAAGCCCCGATTGTCTTTAATCCAGAACAATGCAATCATACCATTAATGAGCTCCCATAGACTTTACCAAGTGTTCATCCGACATGCAATTCTGGATATGAGAATTCATTCACTTATGATTCCAAACCTAATTTTGCCGATGATTCTCCTAACATTTTCAACCCACCTCCACAACCCCAATACGTACCATACTCTTGTGAGTTATGTGGGAACGATTCTCATTACGGTTACGATTGTCCACCTCAAGTCCTATTTGTCTATAATATAGGACCCGTGTTTCAATAATAACCTTTGATTATTTTCCCAAACTTCAACAAGTTTCCACATACACTATCCTTGTGTGAAGATGTTGGGAATCCTCACGAGACTTTTCAATGTCAACCGATGAATGAAGACTATTATCATGAGCAAAATTCTTTCTATGATTCTAATTCTTTCGGCTTTGACCAAACTCAACCCCCATAATATACCTTCAATCATCTAATCTTAATGCTCATAAAAAAATGAGTTTCTTCAATTCTTAAAATATGCTTTGGAGCAAATGGACAGCCATAACGTGATATGGTTGGTCAAAAATTATGCAAAAGAAGGGAAGAGAAAGGCTAATTGTGGAAGCATCAAGCGGCTAAAGTTCGATATTGGTGATTCCCATTGTACATATGATGATGACGAGGACTATACAATTGCAATCACACCCGTTTTATCAACCAAGGAGCCCGTTAACTCTCTCATAATGAAGGATGAGCATCTTGACACTATTCCTAGTGTTGAGAACCTTATCCCAATCCCAAGTGAGTTTAAGGGTATTTCCGAAGATACGTGTGATGTGCCCGTTTGTAAAGATCTTTCCACTTTTGATGCTTTGAGCAATCATTTTGAGATTTTATCTGAATCTAACAATGATGGTACTTCAAGTGATGACGATTCTTATGAGAACATCGAGTACGTTGAAGCATCACCTCTCAATTTGGAATTCGATAGTTTAGAAGAGGTGAATGAAGATCAAGAAGAGAAAGAGTTTGACTTAGAAGATATTTTTCAAATCCAAGACGTTATTCTTCATGAGAAGTTGTTGAACATTAGTCGTCTTGTTACTAATATCAAATCTTTAAAAAATAACCCCACTCCTGATTATGTGCTCAAGTCTACCTTTTCATCTCCTATTCCCGTCATGGATAGTGATTCATTCTTTGAGGAGTCCGATACTTCTCTTTCTCATTTGGATAACTCTTTACCCAACTTTGATCAAGAACGTGATATTCTGGGTTGATACGAGTGTTTGGGTATTCATTTAAACAACGTTTGGGTTGTCCGGTTCGTGTCGAAATATACATTTTTGAAGATTTTCTTGTAAGTTTTCAAATTTAAATTTCGTTTGTCCTTTTGGGTTTATTTTGATGCATAGATGTTAGTTGTACAAGTTGATCGTTGTGAAAATTGATTTTTGGAAACGAAACGAAAGAAAAAGGGTATGTTTGGTTCGTGTAGAATAAAAAGGAAAAGAGGAGTTTTTGTAGTTTTGATGTCGTGGTCGTGATGGTTGAATAATATATGATGCTAGAATGCTTATTTTTTATAGTAGCTTGTATAGCTTATTCGGGCTTATTTTTAAGCTATTTCTTGGCTTATTTTGGGCTTATATGCCACGAACCACTTCCCAAAATCACTAGGAAAGTGATTTTGATTATTTTTGTGTTATGGCGTATGTTGTGGACTATTTTTGAAGCTTATGGTAGTAACCAAATGCGATACGTAGCTTATTAGCTTATTTTCAAGCTTAATATATGTATTTTTGAGCTATTGGACTTACGACCCAATAAGTCTATTTAAGCCGCGGCTTAATGGGAGGGCTTATTGTGGTCCAGATTATTTTTACTTATAAGTATATACTTATATATGTAAATAGACCTTGATTTTGGACTTGGATCGTATTTTGGACTTATAAATGTCTTAATGGACCCTTATTGGGCCTTAAAGCCCAATAAGCGATATTTAGTCGTTGTGAGATGAGAGTATTTACGAGGTGATATTGAACAATATTTTGGGAAAAACGTTTTATTAAAAGTTAAAGATTGAGAATTTGGAATTTTGTCGAAAAGTGACGAATTTTTGAAAAGTGTTGAAAATAAGGTTTGAAACATTGGAAAACGTTGTTTGAGCATACGAGTCATGTCGAAATTTCGTAAAAAGTTTATACTTAGAAATTTCCCTAAAAACATAATTTTTGATTTTTATATAATAAAATATTATTTAATTATTTCATTTATTTAATAAATTCACTAAAAGACGAAAAATATAATTTTTCTCGAAACTTCTCTAATGTGTTTATTATGAGTAAACGTTTCATTTTTAACCATATTAGGATTATTTTGAAGTGACTAAGGTTTACCGAATGGACTTGTCAAAATAAATTTATAATTATTAATTATAAATATTTATTTTTATTACTTATCTATTTTCTCTAAATAGTATTATCGGAGAATGAGATTGATATGATTGTGGAAATATGTCGTCAGCCATCACACCACTAAATTGTTTTGGGTAATTTAACTGGACTAGGTCGTGTGCGGGCATCGTTGCATTTGCTTGTGTGATTGAGATTTGGTTGCTAAAGACTTGCTTGAGGCGAGTTCTCGTAGCCTCACTTTTTACTTTTTCCCGTTGGGGGAAGATGATACTCAAATGTGTTTTGAAATGTTTTGAATTGATCTGTGCGAAATGTGGTTTTTTAGGACAAGTTATGTGCTTATGACTGCTATGTGAATATTATGTGTTGCATGATTGTTTGGAGCGGAGGGTACGCCTACCCAGTATTTGTGTGATTATTGGAGCGGATGGGTACGCCTACCCATGTGTGACAACCCATAAATTTCCGATCAATATTTTAGCCGTTTCCGTTTGATAATTTGAATTTTTAATGTTTCGTTTAATTTTTACGGGTAACCGGGAAGTTGTTCCGTTATTTACTGAAAATCATTGCCGGAAGCGATCCGTGCATCCAATCATCGTAGTCTTTCGTCAGTAGACGCGTTTTTACGTTTTTAATTGATATTTAAAATTTTAGAAATTTTCGTAAAGTCGTTATTCATTTTCGTTATTCGCGTGTTCCGGATATAGTTAATAACTTATACTTGTGCATGGAGTCTTGAAATTAATTCAAATAAGAGCACTACTTCCCTTGAATTGTGGAGACCAAATTGGTCCCCCCTTGGCTTATGCTTGCACCGATCACACACACACACACACACTCACACATAGGATTCCCATTTTGAAATTTGAATTTGGAGACAAACCTTCCTACAAAATGGCACTAGTACTTGTCCTTCCTTGATTCTTATTGGAGGATCATTTTGGTCCCCCTTTGTTCCCTTTGTCTCCACGCCAAACACACACACATACACACATATTGTGTGTTTTGAATCCTAGCTTACAAATTACACATCAAGCCTTTTATATATCATTCATTCATTTCTCATTTACTTCTCACACTAGAAAAATAAACACACACTCATTCTTCTCTCTTCTCTCTTGTTCGAACACCAACACACACACACAAATCCATATATTTTCAATCTTTGATCAAAACCATTTGAAGATAAAGTGTTCGGGTTGATATTCAGGTAGTTTATAAACAACGTTTGGGTTGTTTTAGTCTCTAATCATCCTCTAATCCTTCGTATTCTTGTAAGTCATCAAATCCTCATAAATCTTGTACTTTTATGTTCATCTTTATACATATATACTAGTTGTACAAACGGATTATAAAAGTTTACATTTCAAACTACGTAAACCTTAAAAGGTTACTTTATGTTTCGAAAAAAATAAAAAAAATATAAGGAAATCATAGTTTTGTGATCGTGGTTATTTTTATATAATAAAATGGTAACTTATGGCTTATTATAGTCAGCTTATTTAAATAAGATTTTCGGAAAGCTTATTTGATCTTATTCGGGCTTATTGGGCTTATTATTGGTTCGACCTAATAAGGAAAACGAAGGGGATGTTTTGTTCGAGCTTATTTGATTTGACTTATATTTTATTCGGCTTATTTCTTGCTTATTTTTGAAAGGACAAGACGTTAAGCTTATTTGGCTTAACAATATGACAAAAGAAAGGCTACGGAGGCTTTTAAGCACATCCCACCATCAAAATGCCCATCGAAACCGCGAGCTTAACTCAAAAGCTTAAGGTTCGGCTTATGTTGTTTTGGCTTATTAAGAGCTTATGATAGCTTATTGATGAACCAAAGACTTATTTAATACTTTTTGCTTAACGGACTATTTATAAAGAGTTTTTATTGATCGAACTTGTGAAATGTAAATTGAAAGTGAGTTTTTATTAAAGTCTATGACTTTGGAAAACATGTAAACACGAACGGGTCATGCCAAAATTTTGTAAGAATTATATACTTAGATTAAATTGTGAAAATATATCTTTATAAAACTTTTTCGAAAAACATATGATTTATAAACGATAAATAATATATACTTGACTTATATAAATACATTAAAATACATATTTATATTTACTACATACATATTTAATTTAAATACCGACAGTTAAGCGTGCTCGTGTGAGAGAAGCACTTGCATGGGTGACCTACCGGGAAGTGTGTAAAATAAAGATAAAAAAAACATTATTATCAAAAGTTTTTAAATCATTATTAGGGATTATTGGGTAAAATGCCAAGCAATATATATATATATATATATATATATATATATATATATATATATATATATATATATATATATAGTATATATAGATATATATGTATGTATAAAATATATTTTTAGATGATCGTTTATTTAATTAGATTATATATTATATTATATATATATAAGATATATACCTTCAAACCACAAAATCCGATAACTAAGTTTTAATATAGGAATTTACATAAAGTATTTTCACATAAACGTTTATTCATTATCCATATCTTCCTATCATTACGAATTTAAGTCGATACAATATTCTCTTAGCTCAGTTGCGTTTCGGTTTGTACGTCATTCGTTTTTGTATGATCATATTCCTAGACATTTACTCTTTCATTTCACCAACTCGAGGTGAGTTCATAGCCCCACTCTTTAACTTGTTTTGAATAATTATTTTATAACTTGGGGTGAGAAACATTGCTTGTTTTTAAAACTGGACACAAGTACTATACGTGAGGAAATTTCCCCGTTTACGTGTTGCCTAAGTAGCGTTTAGACCACTATTGCCCGAATTATCATGAACTGTTAATTTCTTGACCAGAGGACCGTTTTAAAAAGAGCAGCGTAGTGAATAATAGATCTATTGGACTAATTATTACCTATCCATGTATGAAGACATCTTACTGTTCGAGATATCCCTAAGGACTAAAAAAAAAAACCAAAAAATTAGCATAAGTAGTAGATTAGTATTTCTGGCTTAATTGCTTGTTAGTATAAGCTCATTAGGTCTTTTATAAGTTGTTTGTTATCTGATCTTTGAAAATTGTTCACTAGATTTTAAATTTTCAAGTTTAAATAGATTCTAAGATTTTTAAAGGAGTGTTTGGATTTACTCAGTTTGACCTCAAAAAGTCAAAGGAAATTGATGTAAACTTTTGAATTAGATAAGTAATCATATAAAATCAATTTGTGAAGTGAAATCATGGATTAATTTTCAAATTTGAGAAAGTTTTAGTGAAAACTATTTGAATTTGCACCAGGGGAGTTTGATTTTTTAAGTTAGTAAGAAATATTTGATCCAAGCCTTCCTGAGCTTGGATTTTGTTTGATTGGTGTTTGTACTCACCTATTTGGTGTGTACAAAGCAGGATTGACCCTTAAGGTCACCTGCATTTAGGTTTAACCCATTTTACCAAGTGCATCAGATAGGATCACTGCAGTTTAAGGACTGCAGTCCATTTGGTTTAGGTTTTTAAGTAGCTTAAGTAGCTTTTAGTTTTCAAAATTAAGTAGGCTTATATTTTACATGTAGGTTAAGATAGTTTAAAACTAAAATTTCAATTTCTATCTTATTATCTAGGTTAAATTAGTTTTTAAAGTTCACAAAAATTTTGAAAATACCAAAAATAGTATCTAGTAAGACTTAGTTTCTAATTTTAGATTTTTAGCTTATAGGATTAGATTTTATGAATTGGAATTGTAGCTTAATACTAGTTTGTTAAGTTTTCAAGAGCTTAGCTTCAGTTTTAGCTTATTGTAGATTATAGCTTAATTAGTTTTTGAGCTTTAAGTGCTTCTTCCTGAGTTAGCAGCTTAGATCATTAGATTTAGTAGTCTTAAAGTGTTTTTAGTTAAGATAGCTTATTAAAATTAGCTTCTACACATTATAAGCTTTCTAAAACAGCTTTTGGATTCAAAATTGGTGCTTATTTGAAATCTGTGTGCTTCTTTGAATGCAACTTAGTTTATTGGCTTTCAAAAGCCTAGTTTCTGAAATAACTAGTTTCATAAGCTGTTTGTGTGCTTATTACTAAGTTTGAGCTTATAGTAGCTTTATTAAAGTTGTGTAATAAAGTGTCCTCTACAACTTTGTTTCTTTAAGTTTTCAAAAATAAAAAAAAGGGGGAAAGTGGAAATCGAGGGTGAGCAAGACTCGAACCCATGACCTCAACACCCTCAATCCCTTTTATAACACACACCACATACCCCACTACTACTGCGCCCTTGGGTCTTTTTCGTTATACATCTACAATATTTAATCTTTATACACGTTTTTCCTAATAAGCTTAATAAGCTGTTTTAGCTTATTACACAGCTTATTCGATAAGCTGTGTAATCAAGCTTATTTTTCCTAGGTTCTAATTAGTATAAGCTATTTTCTGTATTTTTTCTAGAATTTTTATAGATAGTTTAGTATTTTTAAACATTTATTTTTATTAAAAACTTTAAAAAATCATAAAAAATAGAAAAATAATCAAAAAAATATAAATCTTTTTTAGAAAATTTTCTTTTATCATAAAGTTTATAGGAAAATTAGTTTTGCTTTCGTAGGGTTTAATTTGCAAAATTTCGATTTTTAAAGAACGGGATTTGTTCCCGTTCTCATTTTTCGTGTTTTAAAGCTCATTTCAACTCCGTTTTTGTTCTAGTTTTCTTTAAACTTGCTTTTTAGTCAATTAGAGTCCATTTAAAAAGAAAAAAATTAATTTAGGTTTAATTTTAGAAATTTAGGGTTTTTGGCCTCCGTTTAGGGTTCCCGTTTTGCGTTTTTAGATAAAGTTTGATTTCCCGTTATTTGTTTTCGTGCTTAATTGTTATCATTTGCTTATTTTAATTTGTAAAAGTAGATAATCAAATCAATCTTTGTCTTCAATTCAAATCATTGTCCGAACATCAAACGTGGTTTCAATTTCACAAATCGTTGGGGGATAACGACCCGGGAATCATACTTCCCGGTCAATATACGTATTATATTATATATATTTTTGAAGATTTTCCTTTTTACCTTTGTCCTAAAGGGTAATTTGGTAATTTTCCATCATATATTATATTTTATATTTTATGTGTATAGAATTGCTATATCACTCTCTAAAAATTTATATAAGGTACTTTCCAAATCTATTACCGCCTTACAACCCGTTTCACTATTATTTTATAAGCAGTTTTACTAGTATAAACTAATTGGATGTTATCTTGTGAACTACTTTAGTGTCGCCTTATAAACATAGTTGTGGTCGTGTTATAAGCTATTTTACCACCAGCTTACAAACCATTTTGCTGATAGCTTTTGTTAATTTCAACACCTTATAAACCATTTCACTATCATTTATAAACCATTCTAGCGTCACCTCATAAACTATTTTATAGACATTTTGTAAACTACTTTACCATCAGTCTGCGAACCATTTTGCTGACAGCGTATTAACCATTTTACTATCATTCTATAAAAGCATTTTGTTACCATCTTATAAACTGTTACATCTTCACCCTATAAACTATTTTGCTATCAATAATATAAGACGTTCCACTAGCGCCTTCCAAACCATTTTGCTATTATCTTATAAACTATTCCGCTAGTACTTTATATAAACCGTTTTCCTGACATCTTATAAACCATTTTTGTGGGAATCTTATAAACTAATTCATTAACATAAACTGTTTCACCGACGTTTTATAAACTGTTCTAGTGCCATCTCATAACTACTTTCATAGTCACTTTACAAACTAACTTGTCTTTATCTTTTAACCTATTTTGTCGTCATTCATAAACTCTTTTGCCATTATTTTATAAACCGTTTTACTAAGTATAAACTATTTGGATGTTGTCGTATGAACCATTGGGTTGTCAACTCGTAAACTATTTGATACCATATTATGAACCCCTTTACTGTTACGTTATAAACCGTCAAGTGACATTCTCGTAAACTATTTTGATACCACCTCTTGAGCTATTTTACAAAATGTCTTGTGTCGCTATATAAACTATCTTGTCCTTGTTTTTATGAGCTATTTCGCTATCTTATAAACCACTTCATTATCATAAACTATTTCACTGTCGTTTTATAACCTGTTCTGAAACCACCACATAAATTATTTTTCCATCATTTCTGTAAACTAACTTGGTTTCACATCACAACCCGCTTGCCATTGTTTATAAATTCTCCTACCATCGTTTTACAAACTAATTCATTATTACCACATGAACAAATTCGTCGTCTTTTATAAACTATTTCGTTGTCACCATGTAAACTGTTTCGTTGACTTTTAGAAACTATTTCGTTGACATTTTATAAACCATTTGACTGTCAGTTCGTAAACTACTTGTGACCATATTATAAACCTATTGTTATCACATCATAAATTGTCATGTGATTCCTTCGTAAACTGCTTTCCTTTGTCTCACGTACGGTTACATGAACTACCTTGTTTTCATTACTACGGACTATTTTGATACTTTACAAACCATACTATTTATAATATACAAAATTCTAAACATATCGCAAGATCGACGAAATGAGCATATCATCGTTAGTTCCTAAATTATGCATAGCCTGATCATCTATGAATAATTCAGGAAGGACCATGCTATGCTGAGAATAGTCACCTTAATTTTTTTTGTCAAAATATCTTTACATTCCGTTTCTATATCCGTTCCTCTTCACTCAAATTTCAAAGGGATTTTATCGTGTTCATGTTTTGCTAATATTTTGCGTGCGTATTCGTCATTTGTGCCGGTCACGTGCATCCGCATTCGTAAGCGTCATAACTAAGTAGTTTTTCTTCAACTTTAGCATATAGAAACACCATTCCTTTAGCCGAGAGACTGAATCCACTCCCTGTAGTTATGATAATTATGAAATGTAAGAACTTAGAACGTAACAGACTTATCACTCTAATTGGATTATAACCAAGAGAACTAGGAGATTTCCTTCAATATACTTACCTTTTCGTGAGTTAGAATCACGTAAATTATGAGATCCTCGTATCCACAAAACTTTTGATGGACCTGAAGTTGAAGCAAAGGATGAAATTATTGCAAGTACATGGAACCTAGTTGATAGAAGCCTCACCTCCGCTAAGATTAGCCCTTTAAGTGACACAGTCCCACCTACTGTAGACACTAGGTACTCTGTTGAGTTAGCCGACGGAAAGGTCATAGGAATTGATACCATCATTTAAGATTGTACACTAAATCTTCTGAATCATCTATTCAAGATAGACTTAATACCCATAGAACATGGTAGTTTTGACGCTATCATCGGTATAGGTTTATTGACAAAGCACCACGCCATTAACAATTGTGATGAAAGATCATTCGTATACCTTTAGGTGATGAATTTTTAACGATTCAAAGCAAAGTTTCTTTCAATCATCAATAAAGTCTTTATTTTCCTGCATCTTGATTCTACACATCATTGTTAAGGTTTGTATGAATGATCATGGAACCTACAATTGGTATCAAGAGCCTACAAGATTGATGAATTGATTTGGTTTGTGTTTTATTTTTTTTCTTGATTTCGAAAAAAAAGGGGATTCAAAATTTTTATTGTTTGTTTTGATTCTTGATTCATAGATGGTTTATGATTAATCTAATATCATTCAAACCATCTCGTTAGCAATCAACGATCTCGTGATTTTCTTTTGTTCATCCTTTTGGTTCGAAAAGAATTAACAAAAACAAAAGGGTGTCTTGATTTTTTTTGGTTCGATTTAATTAAAAAAAAAGGTGCATAGATTTTGCTTTTTGTTTGGTTCGCATATAAAAAAAAGAGACAAGAAAAAGAGTTTTTTTTCTTGTGTGTGGTTCGAAAATTATACAACAAAAAAATAGAAAGAAGTCTTGATTTTTTGTTTGTGGTTCGGATTGGAAAAAGAAGAAACAAGAGTATTAATCTTGTTTTTCGTGGTTTGGATCGTGTCATACTTACTTATTCGCGCTAATCTTACACTTTTGTAGTGAATTCTTGAAAAAGACAGGTTGTTCGAGGTGATTTTTGCAAGCAACACAAAAGTTTGGACCGAACAAGCATAAGTCTCAAGAGCCGAACGAGTAAGAAGGACTCGACAACCGAACGAGTTTTATCCTTTGAAGACCGAACAAACAAACCTTAGCTTGGACCGAACGAGCCACTATCCTTGAGTCAACCGAACAAGCTCAATAAGAAGGACAACCGATCAAGCACAACCTTTGTCAACCGATCGAGTAAAGCCTTCTACAACCGAACGAGTGTTTTCATTCAGCAACCGATCGAGTTAAACTTATTCAAGGACCGATCTAGCTGCTTTCTTCTTGAACCGAACGAGCTTTAAGCCACAAGAACCGAACGAGTTTCTTTCTTTCATCAATCGAACGAGTGCACAACCTAGTTTGGAACGAACAAGGCAACTTCAGTGTAAACCAAACCAGTGTACACCTTCAAGAACCGAACAAGACAAAGCCTCAAGGACCGAACGAGTGTTCTTGAGTTTGGACCGAACGAGTACAACTCTTCAACGATCGAACGAGTGACATACTAGTTGGAACCGAACGAATAACCTCTTCATGAACCGAACTTGACCACACCTCAAGGACCGAACCACTACAACCTTATATGAACCGAACTAGTTAATCACTTCACAAACCGAACTAGTTAAGAGTTTAATTGTCACCGAACCAAATAATCAAACAACAACAAAAACATAAACACAAATCAAACAAATCAACAATCACTTGCGATCCGTTCATTCATACTTAAATTAAAATGTCAACTGATAAAGAATCCAGTGCAGCGGGAACGGACAATCGTCCTCCTATGTTGGTTGAGAGTGACTACGATTCTTGGAAAATTCGTATTCATAGGTACATTCGTGGAAAACCTTTTGGCAAACTTATCTGGAACTCCATTCAAAATGGACCTTCACCACACCCTATGGTTACTGATGCTCCAACTGAAGGTCAGACAGGAGTGAACATGCCAAGAATGAAACTTGATTCAGAGTTTACACCTGAAGAAACCAACCGTGAGAATGCTGATACACAGGCTGAAATCATTCTCAGTCAAGGTCTCCCACGTCATATTTTCAACATCCTGAATCAGACAAACACTGCTAAAGAGATTTGGGATAACGTGGAGATGCTTATGCAAGGTTTAGGCAGGACTTTACAACAAAGGAAGAAAGACCTATTTGATGAGTTCGAATGATTTCGTGCCATAGGAAATGAACTAATTCATGACTATTTTGTACGTTTCCACAAGCTGGTGAATGATATGAAGATTACACAGCTTGAAATTCCCACTCATCAGCTAAACACCAAGTTTGTCAACAACCTTCCGTCTTACTGGGGTAAATATGTGACTAATGTGAAGCAGAACATGGACATTTCAACAACGAACTATGTTCACATTTATACCCACCTGAAAGCCTATGAGCCTCATGCCACAAAGACTCTCAAGAAACAAGAGCAGTCTTCAAGTATCATTGATCCATTGGCTTATATGGCTCAAGCAACACCAACCACATCTCTTCCACCACTCTCTACCTCACAACCACAACCAGCTGTTTTGTCTCCAAATGACGCAATGATGGCCACTATGACACAGATAGCAAATCTTTTAAGTGGTTTCCAGAAGCAGTTTCCTCCTACCAATAACCAGCTCAGGTCATCCTCCAACTCGAGGACACATGCTACGGTGCATGACGGCCAAATTGTTACTGAAACCGTTCAGAGAAGAGCTCCAGGGAATGTTGGAAACACAGGATCGAGAGGCAATCAAAGTTATGGTAATGTGACTACTGCTACAGGGAAGAAGGTGATATGTTATAACTGCCGAGGGGAAGGGCATGTTGCAAGGCAGTGCAAAGAACCAAAGAGAGCGAAGGATTCTCAGTACTTCAAAGATAAGATGCTGCTCATGGAAGCAAAGGAAAAGGGAGTTACTCTTGATGCTGAAGCTGAAGCATTCCTCGCCAATGTGGAATGTACTGCTCCCTATGATCAACCTCTGGCAATGGCTACAACAAACATCTTCGAAGTCAACCATGAGGATGCTTATGATTCAGACGTGGATGAAGGCCCCAATGCTGCAGCTGCTTTCATGGCCTCCGAACCAACCACACCACCCTCGTCACGCATCTCCACCCCGCCACCAACTGCGGCAGCAGCCGCTGCCACCACACCCCACCTCACCGCGACCACCTCATCACCTCGTCCTCATCTTCGTCACCACCACTGCTGCCATGCCACAGACGCAAACACCCTTCCCCATCTTCCGATACCACCATTTCCACGGACATCACCCACCGTCATAGCACCCTTCGCGCACCATAAACACCATCACCACTGTCGTGGCTCAGCCACCACGACAGCCAACCGAAACCACCACCACCTCCACTTTTGGATGGTTAAATATAGCTTATGTGTATATTTTTTTAAGTCATTTATTTTTATAAATTTTAAAAGGTGTTTGTTTCCTTGTTTTACAGCCCAAGGGGTGTGTTTGTTTCTGCGTTTTATGGCCCTAACGGGGCGTTTGGATTTGCTGTTAACGCAGCCATAAGGGTGCGTTTGGTTTTGTGGATAACAGGCCAAAGAGGGCGTTTGGTTCTGTGTTTTATGGCAGCCCCAAAGGGGCGTTTGGTTTTTGCTGATTTCACAGGCCCAAGGGGGTGCGTTTTGGTTTGTTGTTAACAGTCCTTTAGGGGCGTTTGATTTGTGATAAAACTGCTCCTAAAGGTGTGTTTTCGGTTTAGCAGTTTGGGTTGTGTTTGGTTTTATTAATTGTGTTTTTTGTAATTGTTAGTTTGTATATTGAAACATGGTAATTTGCAACACGGATTGATTAGAAAGGGAACGTCGTAGTTTTTGTGAATGGGAAACGTTGTTGTTTTTAAAACGACAAGGTCATGCCGAAATTTCTAAAAAAATTGTTATACTTAGTAAATTTTATTATAGTTTTATATTTATTTTAGAACAACCGATTAATGGACAAAGTTACTATAGTTTTTAAGATTTTAAAAATGGTAATTATACAACTAAGCGGACACAAACGAAAACTATACTCTTTACAAAACGATACAACTAGTTTACTTTAAAACGCGTACGAAATTACTAAATTATAACAATATTATTTTATAATTCCCAACTATAACTTTGTAAAATCTTTAAAAACGTTATTCTATCAAATCGTAACTTTAAAACGTGTTATTTACTTTTTACACAAAAACTTTTTATTAATTAATTGCTGACTTTTGAAAAAGTGTCTCGAATTATATTATTACCCATTATTAAATCTCGTTTCTTTTTATATAATTGTAAGTAATTATATATTGCGACTATTATTTTGGTTGTTTGTCTTTATTATGTAATTCGCCATTATGAATATATAATGTTCAATTTTCATATGTAATATTATGGGCGAATTATATTACGTTACTTTGCGTGTGTTTTTCGATTTCTTTTATTTAACCCAACCACCAAAAACTCATCCAAATCGAATCCAAATCCCTTTCAAACGTGTGTTGCGTTGATCCATCGCAAACAAAATTCATCTCCTAAAATAGTCGGGATTAGCCGTTAAGTTAAGTTGCATCTTCTTGGTCGAGCCATTTTGTTCTCCGTTTGTGCTGTGCTTATTATTTGCATTTCTGCTAGTTGCTCTGCAACATCAAGGTGAGTTCATAGCCCACGTTTTACTTGTTTTATATTTACCTTATTACTTTTGGGGTGTGAAACATGCTCGTTACAAACTCGATTACTTCCTTAATTTCAAACTAGTATACCGTTGATTAACAAAACTTGTTACATGATTGATATCACACTCGTTTTTACTTATGGATGAGAGTACTTTAAGCTTTTACAAAAACGTTGGTTGTTTTTACTGGACACAAGTGCTTGCGTGAGATATCCCTGTTTACGTGTTGCCTAAGTTAAGCGTTTAGACCACTACTGCCCGAACTATCATGAACTGTCAATCTCTTGACTGGAGGACCGGTCGAGGGAGCGCGAGTGAATAAATAGGAATCTATTGGATAATTTATCCCTAACCGGTTCTTTGTGAGTAGCGCATCACTACCCTCGAGAGCGCCCCGATAAACGGATATATGTCATGTCGAATCTGGTTAGGTGGTCTTTGGTCGGACACTTGTAAGGGCAAGCAAATACTTATAGCAATGTACATGCTATCTTTCGTTATTAGCTTCAGTGTCATGAGCTTAGTGCAACGTAAATACCCACCCCATTTTATGTGAAGTTATATCTCCTATAACTGTCACATACGTTTTGAAGTCTGGTGGTCCACACTACTTTGGTTGTACGTTTCTGATTACTAAACACTTTTCATAATACTGTGAGTGAAACAGTATTTACTAAATGTTTTGGATACTCGTAAATGTTTTGCTTAAACCTATGAATTCACTCAATTTATGTTGACCGTTTTTGCATGTTTTTCTAGGGGCTTAGCTTTGGACTTATTGATGTGCTATGTGGAGTCTACGTGCATATGATACTCTTTAAGACTTTTATTTCCCTTCATACTCGTTGTCTTTTGAAAACAAAATGCTATATTTTATTTTCGCTGCTGCAATTGTTTTAATTTTTCCTTTAAATGTTGTAAAACTTATTTATTTTTAAAACAATGCAATGAGTTATGATTTTCAAAACGTCCGTTAGTGGTCGTTCTCTTGTGCCTCGTGTTCGGATTATGATGACGTCACGCCCTAGGACACGTATTTCGTCCAGGCCCCGTCTGGGGGTGTGACAAAAACTAACAAATGAGGCTACTTCCATGCTAGACGAATGTTTATTTTTGTTGAGTAAAAATAAAGACAAGTTAGCGAAGTTTGTGGAACAATTGAAAACAATCAAGAAAGAAGTTGAGGTTCAAGTGCCTAAGCCTCCTTCATTGAAAACGGGAGATGTGATTGAAGATATTTATGCAGTTGAAAAATCAAAGCAAAATCAGGTCAACAATCCTCAAGGAGCTATAAACAAAGGTGGTCGAAGAGGAGAACGTAAAAAAGTGGAAGAGAAATAGCACTTAAAGCTAAAACTAAGCAGAGTAAGAAATTTAGACACTGTGGAGAGAAGACTAACAAGCATACAAAGACAACATGTCCGTCAAATCCAAAATATATTGCAAAACTAACGAGGATTGCTGCTGCCGCTGAAAAGTAGTAAGAATTGCTGCTGCAGCTTAACAACCAACAAGTACTGATGTAGCTGAAGAAGTGACAAACGCTTCTTAAATATCTTCTGATTTTTCATGTCATGATTTGTTTAGTTTTGGATTTTTTTCATATTTTTGTTGCATTGTTGAAAAATTGTTATACGAATCTTAATTTGACTATTTTTAATTAAACAATTTTTGTTTGATGTTTTAACAGATTTTGTATTTTTTTTACTGAATAAAAATGCAAGTTGTAAAGTTTCATTGTTATAATCACATTTGATTTACACAAGAATCACATATGCTTCTACAAGAATCATATATGATCCTATAAGAATCACTTGTGATTTTATAATAATCATAACTTGGTAAAGTTCACAAAGAATAATATGTGATTCATAACTAAATCACATGTGATTTATAAGCAAATCATATGTGATTTGTAACCAAATCAACTGTGATTTGTATGTCGTCTAGATATAAAAATTTTCCTAGGCTATGATATTTAGCAAAAACAAATAAGAATACAAATGTAAAAACATTAAGCAAAGTAGCAGGTAAAAATCCATTTCAAACTTATAATGCAATACTAACTCATTACTTGTTCAATACTACATCAGCACTACGACCATCAGTGATTACCAAAAGAGTGCCATCAACATCTAAACTTGTCTAGAAAACAAACTAAAAACAAAGACAAACTACAGCCATCAGTTTTAACTACAGATACTACCATGAGTTTTAACATTATTTTACCAAAAAAGACTACCATTCACAATCACTTAAAAACTTATCAGTTTTATCTACACATAACTTGCTCTTCACTGTATCACCCTCTTGATTCTTAACCACATTCTTCACTACATCACCCTCTTGATTATGAACCACATTCTTCACTGGATCACGCTCGACCCTGTTCTTGGTTGCATTGACAATAATCGAAATCCTTGTTTGTTTCAGCATTGTCGGTCTCTAACTTGAAATCCAAATCAAACATCTTCTGTGAATGGATATTCAACTTGTGCAACAGAATCTTCGTAGCAATTTTGAACCTCGTGCGTCTCAACAACAAAACTTGCTTCTCTGATTCTGTACACAGACCAACATCCCAACTTGCGGCAGGTTCACCGATGTAAGACTCCATATGAATCATAGCAAAAAAACTCCACAATCTAGTGATTTGTCGTAGTCCCCATTTAAGCTTAGGAATGGTGCTCTAACTTTAGCACAACAACATGTTTTTGGATGTTGATTGTTACCTAGATACTGGAAAATCAATTCTACTATAAAAAGATAAAACAAAGTAAAAAAAACTCTATAACTCACATATAACTAGTATAAAAAATCACATATGATTTTCAAAAAATACTTACCAGAAGTTTCACAAGCCCGTATACTTTGAATCAGAGGTCTCTCCACAATCACTGTTATCAAGGATGATCATCGATGTTTGCTTCTTAATGTTGAAAATAACCAGATAAAAATGACCGGAAGCACATATCGGGAAAAAAGCCTATTTAAACAAAAAATAAAACTTAAAATACCAATTAAAACTTCTGCAAAATTATATTTATAATGGAATGAGAAATTACCAATTCAATTCTGAAAGAGACTTTGCACCAAGATTATGTTTAAACTAAGCCAAAAACATATTCCATTGCTCATCTTAATTAATATGTCCTACAATCATAGCCTGTGTCTTTATTATACTAAAAAAGCAAGTCTTAGAAAAAAATGTAAAAAAAAACAATTATCAATAAAAATTTTGAAAAAGTTGAATAAAAAAACTTACAATACAACCAGTTGTAATAAAATGCCTTTTTGGTGATGGATCAACGTTAACAAATTCTTCATGGTTCAAGTTTTACTATTTATTTTATGCTTATGATTATTGATGTGTCGTTATGTAGGTGTTATTTTATGTATCAAGTTTTACTATTTATTTTATGCTGACTATACCTAAAAACAACACTTTAACAGGCAATGTACCCGGTCAGATAGAGTTTAATGGTAAGTAGGGTGTCGATCACTAAGAGCGAGAGTGTTAACTCCAAATTCTATCAATATTTTAGTTATCTATATTAGTACTAAACTAATCTAATTTAAACCTAAGTTAAACCTAAACTAATGAAAAAGGGGGGTTTTCAGCCTGAGAGACTGGCACGAAGTTTAGTTATCTAACCTAAGATTTTGATGACAAGTAAAACAATAAACACACACAAGAAGACAAACAAACGATAGAGAAGCAGTTGAGAACTAATGTAAGGAAAACGTATCAACCATAAATAATCCGATAAAACGCAAGTTTGTTTATTTAGTGCAATGATTGACTTATCTCGAAAGGCAAATCATTCCTAGACTTAGGCGGGACTTCTTCCTAAGACCTAGACACGCTAATTCTGTCATAAATAGACGCATCCGCATAAAGCAAGCATTTGTTGATTAAAATCTATCTTAGGATCTAAGTAATGGTGCTCTTACTAAACCCTAGCTCATGGAGACTTTACCCACTTACTGCTTAACGGCGATTTATATACTAGTAGTCCACTGTCCGAGTCTTTACCAATTGATTAGAACGTACTCGTTGGTACCAAGGTCACCTTATGGCTCAACTAAGCTCACAATCAAAGGGCAAAGATAGGTCAATATTTATGATCCTATGATTCTAGATATATAAATTGCAATATGGAGAGCTATCCCGGACTCTTAGCCTACGCCCAAACAACACCAAAGTTGCAGCGCATTAAATATGTAGGACTAGACCCAGTTGAATGATTAGGTTCGCATACTTAAGCACGTAAACGATATAAATGATAAACATAAACAACATCACGATAAATTAAGCAATGAAGATAATCAACCAAAATTATATCTTCATAAAAATGGCTAAAATACCTAAAGTAACAGCCGATATGTCATTGGTAAAATACACACGGTAATATATGAACGATTTAAATAAAGAAACCTTAATCGAAACGCGTAATTCGGGTTGTTGCGAAAGATTTACAAGAGTTTCCTCATGATCTTGAGGCTCTTTTTCTGACCTTCTATGCTCCTTAATTTATCTTTGTCTACTTAGGTGGTTTAGGGATTCACTTGCATACCTAAAACTGAGTTTAGGGTCGTCTATTTATAAGGTCTTGAAGTCGGTTCGATACGTCGTATCGAGCAATGTGGGATACGGCGTATTGGGGATTTCTTGAAGTAATAAGGGGGACCACGTTTGATATCTTCCAGAATATTTTATTACTATATTGTGAATACGGCGTATTGATGTCTCCTGGATACGGCATATTGGGCTTCTATCCTTTGTGGTTATTTGTGAAGCTCTTTTACACCATCTCCCTTATATATTTATAGGGTCTGGAGTCGGTGTCGATATGGCGTATCCAAGGGATTGGATACGGCGTATTGGGGTTTCTTGGAGTAGGGACCACATTTGATATCTTCTAGAATATTCACATACAATATCTCCAATACGGCGTATTGGTCTTCACTGGATACAGCGTATTGAACTTGTTTCCTTTGTGGTCTTTGGTGAGTGCAGGCACGGATATGCCGTATCTTCTTTGATGGATATGGCGTATCGATCTTCAGAATAGTAATCTTCAAAATATCGTTGTTTAAGCTCCAGAATGCGCGCCTTTTAGTCAAGTTTCACCAAGTACTCCATAATTACTGCAATTCTCAAATATGAACGATTAAGTAATAATTCTTTGCAATAATTATACAAAATGGGTTAATTACATGGGATAAATGATGCTATAAAATAGATGTTATTTGATGTCATCAAATATCCTCCCACTTGAATTCTACTTGTCCTCAAGTAGCCTTTAGAAGTTTATAAAAATGTAACCCTAAGGATATTTTCCGTTAGAGCATTTAGTTGATCTATTACAAGTACACAACCAAACACCTTACGAAATAGGAAGATGAAAACACTCAAATCACTCAACTAATCTATGTGGTAACATGTAACTAATTCGCTCAATTGCTCGGTCATAAGTATTCTATCATAAGCTTGGCAAGGATACACATCTCACCCGCTAAAGCTAAGAAGTAACAAGTTTATAAAGGTAAATATGGGTTTGTATGATAAGGCTTGGGGTTGATTACTCTAACTAATCTTTATCGATACCAATATTCCTGGAGGGTGACAAAGACCACACATACACACCCGTAACTACGGGATAGACACACGCGACTGCTCAGTCCCACCTCGAATAAGCTAAAGAGTAGTAATAGTAGAGTAACATAGGGTATGGATCTTCTAACTTTCACCAATAGTAATAAACCAACAAGGTAGCTAAGACATGCATACATGGCCGTAACGACGGAATAGACATGCACGCCCGATCGCATCCTCATTCGCGTAAAACCCATGGTTAATGATTAGGAAAGGGAAATAAATTGTTGTTAAATAAAAATTACGAAACAAATTGATTAAGTCTAAAATACAAGTTGCTAGACACTTTTTCCCGACTGTTACCATGATAAAGACACAATTATTTACAACGTCTTGATCATAGATCAAAAACAACAACCTAAGTCGGCGTTCCCATAACGGTCAACTTCCTAATCATCTCATACTTTACATACTTTACAAGGTAAGTGGCGATATCTTCCACTTTATACAATACTCTACATCGTCGATTTGTATCAACAAATAATCGATCCTTCGTGTAATTCCTTCGATAGTTGCGAAACAATTATCTTCAAACTTTTACTTCTCTTTTTTGGATTACGAAACTCAGTGTAGTTTCACCATCTTTACGATCATAATATTTCCGGATAATTCCTTCGATAAGTCTTCGTTCTTCGGACGTACCAATAATTGAGATGGTAGTAAAAATACATGATTTTTGACTATAATATACATTCCCATTTGCGATGTGCAATTTATTCCAACCATACCAAAATAGACAGTATGAGTGAGTTGTGATACGCTTAACTACGTTGGCCACCGTACTTATATTCGCATCCTTTCCCAGTCATATTCAATATTGAGCTCACACATTTCAATGACTGACATAACTAAAGCACCAAACCGCGAACACACAAAAGCAAACAAAAGCGGAACACCGCGCACATAGATCCTATACGCAACTAAATGACGGATCTTAGGTTATAGTCTAGGCCACTCGTTCTCTATAACCTTGGCTCTGATTACCAATCAGTCACACCCCGACTGTAACGACCTAAACCCGCACCGGAAGTAGAGCCGAAACGTCATAAATCCTGGTGGTCATATCAAAGCAAATAAAGCATAAAGTCATAAATAAACATAGAACAAGGTGGAAAAGCCGGAATCAAACAATCGCTCCCGATTTATGAATCAACATGAATAAACGTAAAAAGAAAGTTCTAAAGACAAAACATGTGTCAAGATAGTATAGAACACAAAGAGTCTGCGATAAAAAGAAAGGAAGCTAAATGCACTTCCTAAGCACACACACTCTCAAGCCAAATCACCCTCTAGATACCTGCACGTATAAGAAAAAGAAGAAAGAAATACGGCTGAGCAAACGCTCATGAAACGTCTATAATAACACTGTTAGTAATAATTAGAATCCTGGATAATAAATATAAAGCAAGCGGAAAATCTGAGTGTCCATAGGAAACCTGGAGAATACGTCATGAAGGAATAGGAAATAAACATGTAAAACATGGTAACGTGAAGTCAAAGATGTCATGAGATATCATGGATAGTATAAACATAATAACAAGGAATGCCCACGAGCTCATATAATCATACATGTCATAATACTAATGTCGTGAATACATGCATATAATAGAGGGGCTGCCTCAACATGTAATAGAGGGGTACCTCGTTATAATAAAATGGGGTGGAAGGGATCACTCCAATGTGATTGGATGTAGACACACACCAACCAATCACAATGAACGTGTAAACAGTGAACTAGGATCACCCATACGCCCTGAATAATAATGGCCAAGCATGAAATATAATCTTAACATAAAAGGGACAGGCCGCGTAAAATCACTCACAATCGCAAAAGAGTCGTGTCACAGGTGCCTCATATGTCAAGGTCATGGATGGTACCTCCATGACTATATGTGGAAAGTCATGTAAATCAGGGTCATATTATAGGCGCGTATATATAGCCAGGCGCAATAGAATAAGTCTTTGAAATCAGACAATAAAAGATCATGGCAAAAGACATAAAAATGGGGAAGCATAGCAGTTCTGGGGATGAATCTTGAAAAGAAAATAATGTCCTTACTGAAGAGGACGTAATATCCGTAACCTTATGTCCAGCAGTACGGAAAAGAGATGGATAAGAAATGAAGCTACTCCTGCTTAATGCGATCTACATGTTAAAGACTTATATAAGTTACTTGTTCATGATTAAGGTTACTTTCCATTTTTAGTAACTTTCTATTTTTAGTAACTTTCTATAATTAGCATGATTCCTTGATTAGTACGTTCCATGATTAACATATATCCAAGATTAGTATGTTTCTGATTAATATTACTTGTTATATAGGTACTTTCCAATTAGCAAGCTTCTAATTATAGTAAGTTTCCAAAAATAGACTTTTCTTAATAACTTTCATAAATGATAACTTTCCTGATTTTAATAAGTCCATAATTAACTTTCCAAAATAGCTTTCTAAAAATAGCAGAGTTTCTAAAAATAGCAGGTTTCTATAAATAGCAGGTTTCTATAAATAACATGTTTCTATAATTAGCCAGTTTCTATAAATAGTAAGTTTCCATAAATAACATGTTTCTATTTCTGTATTTACCATCCAAATCCTTGATCTTACATAATTTACGTAAAAAAAATTTTTTAAAGTCCTTTTTAGTTTATTAATTTAATTAAAACATGATCTTAATTATCCATTTTTGCAAAACCAGCCCTATAATATCAAATATGTATTTTCATACTTAATACTTTATTACTGATCATACCTTGTACTTCCATAATTTACACTTTTAGTCCTCAGTTAAATATAATGCGAATATACAAATATTATATATAATCTAATCATGTTTAACACCATAACAATATATCAAATGACAATTTATACCCTTCCACTTATTTTTCTCAGAATCTATACATTATATTAACATGTCATAATCAGCCCCAAAGTTTCAAATTTACAAAACACCCCCTTATACTTTTAAAGCACAAACGGTGAACCAATAAATGCACAAAACCCATAATTAGAATTTTTCACCCATAATTACTTAATTTTATCTACATTCATTACATGTTATTGGAATGGGGAAAAATATAAAAACCCAACGCCTAATTCTTTTCAATTTTTCCTTCATTTCCTTCATAAATTCAAAAGCGCAAGAATTGAAATTCCACAATTAATTATCTAAATCTTTATACATTTTTTCTACCATTATTCTGGTTCATACATGATATATACAAGTCAAAAGATTTATAAAATCGAAAGAATAAATTTATTAAGCGTTTATAAATTTACTTGGCATTAGGGCATTTTAGTAAATTTGCACTTGTTTTGATTTTAGGTTTTAACACTTCTTCCCTCATTAAAAGAATAATTCTTCCTCGAATTAGAAACATGAACAGCTGAAAAGTACATACCAGATCATGGAAGAAAATGATGATAAGAAGT
Organism: Tanacetum coccineum; assembly: GCA_026074375.1. Classification (NCBI taxonomy): domain Eukaryota; kingdom Viridiplantae; phylum Streptophyta; class Magnoliopsida; order Asterales; family Asteraceae; genus Tanacetum; species Tanacetum coccineum. The sequence continues at coordinate 67,234 of BQNB010002697.1, forward strand.
CGTATAGACTCCACGTCTCCCAAGTGCTTCCCGCTCGGGATGATTCCTTCCTCAAAGACTTTTGACAAACGGGATCGTACTTGTTCTCATGACTCTGTCTCTGACTGTCTAAAAATAAACTCAGGCCTTACCGTGTAAAGATAAATCCCTCACGGATTCTGATTCGAATGGATAAGAAAACGTGAAGAGACTGATACTTGTAACCTCGATAATGATACATGAAACACATTGTGGACATGTGATAGCTAAAGAGGTAACCACGCCAAACGGATATTGGAACCTCACCAGCGCGATCAAGAACTCAAATGGTCCAATTAACCGAGACTAAGCTTGCCCTTGATACCAAAACGCCTGACTCCACGTGTAGGTGATACTTTCAAGAAAACATTGCTCAATAACCGGGCGGAACTCTAATGCTACTGCGATGCCTGTCGCGTAACTCTTCTGACGTGTCTGACTTCACTTAACTTTTTCCCCTGGCGACGGCGACCTTTCATTATACCCGACAAATCACTCCGGACCCCTCAAAATCCGTCACCAAACCTTATCCCAACAAATAGACACGACATTCCTACCATACATACATCTCGAAAGGAGCGCATTTAAATCCGCATGCCAACTGTTATTGTAGGCAAACTCCACTAGACATATATAGTCATCCCAATTTCCTGCCCATTCTAAAGCACATGAACGTAACATATCCTCTAATGTTTGAATCGTACGCTCCGACTGTCCGTCGGTCTCAGGATGAAAAGCTGTACTAAACTTAAGCCTGGTCTCCCCAAGCTTTCTTTAAACCTTCCCAGAAACGAGACGCAAACGTGGATCGCTATCTGACACGATCGCTTGATATGGAGTACCGTGTATCGAGACAATTTCTTGTTGGAAACATTTTGCTAAGTTACTAACGGTAATTCCTTACGATAAAGAAAATGTGCTGAATTAGTTCCAAGCAATCTACAAACAACCCAGATAGCATCGTGCTTCCTCTGAGTCCGTGGTAACCCGGTAACAAAATCCATGGATATTTCGTCCCACTTCCAAACAGGAATATCTAACGGTTGCAATAGTCCACTTGCACGTTGGTGTTCAATCTTACCTTCTGACAATTAAACACATTTGACAACAAACGTACAACATCGCGTATTCCATACCACTCAACCAAAATTTTGCAAGTGAGATCGTGGTACTATCTTCGTCCGAACCTGGATGAATGAAAATGGAGAACTATGACCTCATTTACAAGCTTCTCGAAGTGTAGGTCCTCTGGTACGCATAACTTAGTACCCTGCCATAAAATGCCATCGTCATCAATGCGAAACTCGTCGCTGATCATATTCAAATAATTGCCAGATTTTCCCCGTCATCCTTCTGAGCTGTCTTGATCTGTGAAGTTTTTAATTAAGGTTTAGGACCTCAAACCCTCAGACTACCCAAGAACCACTCTGTCCCACGAACACATAATTCGATAGCCAAACGCTCAAGGTCACGAATAAAATCACTTCTTCCACCTTTGATACCAGCTATCATTCATACCCGACTTCTACTCAAAGCATCAGCCACCAACATTTGCTTTACGCGTATGTACTGAAATTGTTTGTGAGTCTAATCTTCAATAACCCCAACCAACGCCTCTTGTCCTCATATTTAATTCTCGCTGCGTAAAATATATTTAGGCCTCTTATGAAACCGTGTAAAAATATCCCACACGACTCGACCATAAAGGTAGTGTCTCCTAAATTTTGAGAGCGAAGACCAACGGCTGCTACTCCCAGATCAATGAGTAGATATTTCACCCTCATAGCTTTAGTTGTCGTGAGGCATAGCAATCACTTTCCCATGCTGCATGAGTAACACCAAGACCGTCTTAGAAGCATACACTGTAAATCTGAAATCCACCTAACCAGATGGAAAGTAAAATAGGCGAGGAAACCAAACGGCTGCATAAGCTCTTCAAAGCTCTTTTCTCGCTCTTTCGTTCCCTACAAACTTCTTACCTTTTTCTCACATAAGCCTGTGGTAAGGTGTAGGCAATCGTGAGAAACCCTCTACGAATCGAGGTAATAACCTTTCTAATCCAAGAAACTCCGTACTTACGGATCACAGACGCCCGGTCTTGGACATTTGGTGATAGCCTCAACCTTCGCCGGATCCATAATAAATTTCCTTCTGCTGAAACAATGTGACCCAGAAATGCCACCTTACTCAACCAAAATTCGCACTTGGAAAACTGGCATATAATTTTCTCCTGCGTGAAAATCTGTAGAACAGTAGCAAAGAAGCTCCTCGTGTTCTTCTTAGACTTATGAGAAGACCAGAAAATCACAAAGGAACACGATGACGAACTTGGTCCAAGAATTCATGAAAAAACTCTGGATTCATCAAGTCCATAAATATCAGCTGGAGCAATCGTGAGAACAAAAGCATAACAAAATATCATAATGACCATAACGTGTGCGAAAAGCAGTCTTGGAAATGTCCTGCTCTTTCACTCGCAACTGATGGTAACCAGATCGTAAATCAATCTTAGAAAAATGCTTAGCGCCCTGAAGCTGATCAAATAAATCATCGATACGTGGAAGGGGATAACGATTACGAATGGTGATCTTGTTCAATTCACGGTAGTCGATACATAATCTCATGCTACCGTCCTTCTTCTTGACAAACAGAACCGGGCAAACCCCAGTGCGATACACTGGCGAATTAAAACTCGCTCCAACAACTCCTAACTGATCCTTCAACTCTTTAACTCATATCGTGCCATAGCGATAAGGAGATTATGAGATAGGCTCCAGCTCCGGAATAAGCTCAATGTTAAACTCAACAATCCGCGATAGAGGTCTTCCTGAAGTTCTTCCGGAAAAACGACCTGAAATACGGAACAATCGGCTGATCATGAATTTAGAAGAAACGTCATAAGTCGTGTCATGAATGGTAGCCAGATAACCTTCACACCATGCGATAGTAAGAGTTACGTGCTTTAAAGCGGAAATGATCTTCATAGATTTTTCCCCGGTAAGTAACCTGATAAATAAAATTCAGGATGCATGATATCGCCGAATAAAACACGACGAGAATGACAGTCAATCTACACGGTGTGCTGCTAACCAGGTCTATACCCAAATTAGTCAAATTCACACATATCAAATGGGAAGTGCATTAACTGAAGCGGAATCTAGTCATCAAACGTAGAGGAAGAACCCACTATCAATACATGGGTAATACGTGCGGAGTCTTTCATGGGGCGTATTATACATAATACATGTTCAAGTAATATAGGTGTCATAGTAAAACATGAGCAAAACTTGTAATATCAATCAAGAATGTGTCGCAACCTCCGTAATCAAATAAAACAAACACTGCACGACCGAATATAAATAATGCATCCAGTGATGGTAACCTAAGTTGAGGCCGATCCTTAGTAGATGCAAGGACACGGCTGATGCGTCTGTGCTTCTTGTCCAGCATGACCAGACAACTAGCACACCATTGTTTTCTTCTTGCGTCCCGCTGAAAGATACCAGCCTGGCCACTTTGAAGCAAGTACCAACCAGCAGCACGACGACACTCTCCTGTGTGTCTACGTCCACATGTGTTGCAAACAGGGTGAGTATAACCCTCAGAGGGTACCCTGGACTGCTGGGAACCCGAGTTGGTAGATCGGTGGGATTGCTGACCTCTGTTCCTTTGGTCGCGTCCAACACCAGAATTCCTGTTGTTGTCACGAGAATAGTTGTTATTGTTTTACGTAGTTTTACCACCACCATTCACCACCGGCCCTGCCTTCAGACCCTTTGACGTCAATTTTCTGAGGTCGGTCATCACTTCTAACCGTGACTCCTGTGACGTACAAACAAAACGAACCCTGCTGACTGTAAGGGTGATAACGTCTCCACACTTTGCCTCTTGTCTGAACGATCGGAACTAGCATAAGTCACCCTGTCACGAAGGATTTCCAAGTTGCGTGCAGCATCCGCAACCTGAGCAACATCCGTAAACTGTATACACATGACATGGTCAAGGATTGACTTATGAAGACCCCAACAAAAGTTCTTCGCCTGCTCTTCTGCAGTACCAGCAACCTTTCCAAGAAAACCAGCTAGGCAGAGGAAACGCTGCATGTACTCGGTACTATTTTTACTCGCCCTTTGGCGGATGGAATGGTACTCCCTCTTCAAGCGCTCTTATGCTCGGGCTCGAGGGAAAAACTAAAGAAAGAACAGCTCTTTGAAAGCTGCCCAAGTCAAGGTAAGGACCCACGCATCTCCTCCTTTGGCCTGCTTATAGGCCTTCCACCAAGCTAACGCGTCACCCTCAAACTTATACACAGCCAATCTGGTCTTAAAACCATCATTACAATCCATCATGTCGAAGATCTTCTCCATATGGGAGATCCAATATTCTCAGCAGTCAACAGGGGCTACTTTTACTCCTTTCTCAAACGCATGGGGTTCTGCTTATTGAACGCTCAGCCAAGTATGAAAGACTGGTGGAGGATTACTACCCGAATCTACAGCACTAGCGTATTCTTCGCGAACCTGCTCGCGAATCTGTGGGCATGGCATCCACGGCTGCCTGGACGGCCGCAACGAGTTCAGCATCGTACGAGTGTTCAACCATCTGACAGTTGGCGAAAAGGGATTAATGATTCAAAACGTTAAAAAGGTACAAAACACAACAGAAAAAAACGTCGATTCTGAGGAACCTAATGTCTACCCCAATTCCCAACAGTCAAGTTTAGAGCCTACAGGTCGAAAGCCTGAGCTCTGATACCATAATTGTAACGACCCAAACCCGCTCCGGAGAGTAGGCCGAAACGTCATAATCATGGTGTCATATCAAAGCATAATAAAGGCATAAAGTCATAAATGATAACATAGAACAAGGTGGAAAGCCGGAATCAAACATCGGCTCCCGATTATGAGATCAACATGAATAACGTAAAAGAAGTCTAAAGGACTAAAACATGTGTCCAAGATAGTATAGCACATCAAAGTGTCTGCGATAAAAAGAAAGGAACTAAATGGTCACTTCCTAAGCACACACTCTCTCAAGCCCAATCCCCTCTAGATACAGCCAGTATAAAACAGAGAAAGAAAATACGGCAGAGACATAAACGCTCAGATGAACAATATAAATAACATGTAAGTAATAGTATGAATCCGGATAATAAATATAAAGCAGCGAAAATCATTAGGTGTCCATGAGGATAACCTGGAGAATACATCATGAAGGAATAGGAAATAAACAGTAAAACATTGTAAACGAGAACTTAGTAAAGATGTCATATGAAATATCAATATATAAACAAGATAATAAGGAATGCCACTGAGCTCATATAATCATACATGCATAATAAAATTGTCGTGAATACATGATAAAATAGAGGGACTGCCTCACATGTAATAGAGGGGTGACACTCTTATAATAATATGGTGTAGGGATGCAGCTCCAATGTGATGGATTAGAGCACACACCAACCATCACCATGAACGTGTAAACATGTAAACTATGGAAGCGACAGCATACTCCCCTGAATAATAATGGCCAACTTGAAATAAAAGTCTGTTAACATGAAAAAGGGACCCGCGTGAAATCACTCTCCAACCGCGAAGAAGTCGTGACACAAGGGTGCTCATGGTCCACGGTCTAGGTACCTAAAAAACCCCTGACTAGGTGGTAAGATCCATTAAATCATGGTCCATGTTTCGCGTATATAATAAAGCTCCGGCAATAGAATAAGTCCTTGAAATCATGACATGTAAAGGATCATGACAAAAGACATAAAAATTGGGGAAGCATAACATTCTGGGATGAATCATAAAAGAAAGAATGTCCTTACTGAAAGGACGGAATATCCGTACCTTATGTCCAGACATAACGGAAAGAGATGGATAAAGAAGATGGACGCTACTCCTGCATAATGCGATCTACAATGTTAGAAGGACACATAAAGGATACTTGTTCATGAATTAATGATACTTTCCATTTTTTAGTATCTTTCTATTTTTAGTTAACTTTTCTATAAAATACATGATTCCTTGATTAGTACGTTCCATGATTAAAATATTCCAAATATGAGATAATGTTTCATGATTAATATTCTTGTTAATTATTGGGTACTTTCCATAAAATACAGCTTCTAATAGATAAGTTTCCAAAAATAGACTTTCCTTAATTAACTTTCCATAAATGATAACTTCCTGATTTAATAAGTTCCATAATTAAACTTCCAAAAATAGACTTTCTAAAAATAGCAGGTTTCTATAAATAGCAGGTTTCTATAAATAGCAGGTTTCTATAAATAACAGGTTTCTATAATTAGCAGGTTTCTATAAATAGTAAGTTTCCATAAATAGCATGTTTCTATTTCTGTATTTACCATCCAAATCCTTGATCTTACATAATTTACGTAATTAGTCCTTTTAGTTATTAATTTAATTAAACATGATCTTTAATTATCCATTTTTGCAAAACAAGCCCTTATAATATCAAATATGGTATTTTCATACTTAATACTTTAATTACTGATCAACCTTGTAAACTGTTTCATAATTTTACACTTTTAGTCCCTCAGGTTTTAAATACAAATTCGAATTATATATATATTATATATAATTATATCATGCTTAACCCCATAACAATTATTCAAATGACAATTTATACCCATCCACTTATTTTCCCTCTCAGAATCTATACATTATATTAACATGCCATAATCAGTCCTTAAAGTTTCAGAAATTACAAAACACCCCCTTATACTTTTAAAGCACAAACCGGGTAACCAATAAATGCACAAAACCCTAATTAGAATTTTACCCAATAATTACATAATTTTTCTACATTCATTAGCATGTATTGGACCTGGGAAAAATATAAAAACCCTAACCCTAATTCGTTTTCCAATTATTCCTTCATTTCCTCATAATTTCCAAATCGGACAAGAATTGAAAATTCCACAATAATTATCTAAATCTTTTATAAAAATTGTCTAACAATTTATCTGGTTCATACATGATATATACAAGTCATAAAAATTATAAAATCGAAATAATAAATTTATTTAAGCTTTTATAAAATTTTCTTGCATTAGGGGCATTTTAGTAATTTTGCACTTGTTCTGATTTTAGGGTTTTACAACTCTCCCCTCTTATAAGAATAATTCGTCTCGAATTAGTACATGATACAGCTGAAAAGGAATCCGGATCATGGGAAGAAAATGAGGATAAGAAGACCTTATAGACTCCCGTCCTCCCAAGTGCTTCCCGCCGGATGATTCCCCAAAGAATTTTGACAAAGGGATCCGCCTTGTTCCTCATGACTCCTGTCTACGTCAAAAAAGACTCAGACTCTTCCCGTGTAAATGAGAAATCCTCACGGATCTGAAGAAATGGATAAGATATAACGTAAGAGGATGATACTTGTAACTCTCTGAGTAATGATACATGAAACTTATTGTGGACATGAGAAAGCTGAGGAGGTAACGCCAAACTATAGGAAACCCTCACCCACAGCGATCAAGATCTCAAATGTCCTAGAAAACAGGACTAAGCTTTCCCTTGAACCAAAATACCTGACCCACGTGTAGGTGATACTTTCAAGAAAACATGCTCACAACCCCGGCTAGAAACTCTAATGCTCTGCGATTGCCTGTCGGCGTAACTCTCTGACGTGTCCTGAGCTCCTTAAGCTTTTCCCTGGCGACGGCACCTTTTATTAGTCACCTCAATCCATCTCCGACACCTCAAGAATACGTTCACCAACCTGATCCCAACAAATAGAGCCGAACATTTCCTACCATACCACATCTCGAAGGAGCGCATTTATTCTCGCATGCCAACTGTTATTGTAGCAAACTCCACTAACAGATATAGCATCCCAATTTTCCTGCCCATTCTAAGCACATGAACGTAACATATCCCCGCTAATGTTTGAATCGTACTGCTCCGACTGTCCGTCGGTCTCAGGATGAAAAGCTGTACTAAACTTAACCTGGTTCCCCAAGCTTTCTGTTAAAACCTTTCCCAGAAAACGAGACAGCGAACGGATCTCTATCTGACAGCGATCGCTGATGGATTACCGTGAGTCGAAACAATTTCTTGTTGGAACATTTCGCTAATTTACTAACAGGGGTAATCCTTACGGATAGGAAGAAAATGTGCTGAATTAGTCAAGCGAATCTACAACAACCCATATAGCACTCGTGCTTCCTCTGAGTCCCGTGTAGACCCTTTAACACAAATCCATGGATATTTCCGTCTCACTTCCCAAACAGGAATCTCTAAAAAAACATTGCAATAGTCCACTGCAAACGTTGTGTTCAATCTTAACCTGCTACAGATAAACACTTTGACACAAACGTAGCCACATCGCGTTCATACTCAATCCACCAAAAGTGTTGCTGAGATCGTGGTACATCTCGTTCGAACCGGGATGAATCAAAATGGAGAACTACGAGGCCTCAGATCTTTCAAGGCCTTCTCGAAGTGTAAGGTCCTCCGGGTACGCAAAACTTAGTACCACTCCATAAAATTGGCAATCGTCATCAATGAAACTCCAGTCTGCTGATCAATATTCTGAATAATTGCCTAGATTTCTCCGTCATCCTTCTGAGCTGTCTTGATCTGTGAAATTAGGTTAGGCTCAACCCCAACTAGCCCAGAAACCACTCTGTCCACAGAACACATAAAATCGAAATCCAAACGCTCAATGTCACGAATAATCTCTTTTCTTCCACCTTTGATACCGCTATCATACCCGACTTTCACTCATCGCATCAGCCACCAATTCTTTACCCGGATGGTACTGAAGTTTGTGTCATAATCCTTCAATAACTCCAACCAACGGCCTCATGTCGCATATTTATTCTCGCTGCGTGACAAATAATATTTAAGGCTCTTATGATCGGTAAAAATATCACACGACTCGCCATAAAGGTAGTGTCTCCAAATTTTGAGAGCGAAGACAACGGCTGCTAACTCCAGATCATGAGTAGGATAGTTCACCTCATAGGGCTTTAGTTGTCGTGAGGCATAGGCAATCACTTTCCCATGCTGCATGAGTACACACCCAAGACCCTTCTTAGAAGCATCACTGTAAATCTGAAATCCACCTGAACCAGAAGGAAGAGAAGAAAGGCAGAAACCAAATCGCTGCTTAAGCTCTTCAAAGCTCTTTCCTTCACGCTCTTCGGTCCAATACAAACTTCTCACCTTTCGCATAAGCTGGTAAGGTAAGGCTAATCGTGGAGATAACCCTTTACCGATCAGGCGGTAGATAACCTGCTAATCCAAGAAAACTCCGTACTTCGGTCACAGACGTCGGTCTTGGCCATTTGGTGATAGCCTCAACCTTCGCCGGATCCATAGTAATTCCTTCTGCTAAACAATAGTGACCCAGAAATGCCACCTTACTCAACCAAAATTCGCACTTGGGAAAACATGCATATAATTTCTCCTGTCGTAAAATCTGTAGCACAATGCGGAGATGCTCCTCGTGTTCCTCTTTAGACTTAGAGAAGACCAGAATATCATCATGAAACAAGAGACGAACTTTCCAAGAATCCCATGAAACACTGCGGTTCATCAAATTAAAAAACTTTCAAAATACAATTGATATCTAATTCCCCCAACGAAAAATAGTAAAAATGGGCTACGAGAACTCACCTCAAGCAAGTCTTTAGCAACCAAATCTCAATCACACAAGAAAATGCAACGACGCCCATCGCACACGACCTAGTCCAGTTAAAGCCCAATTTAAATCATTAATTCCAAAACAATCTTCACGTTTGATGCATGTAGTTTAGACGCGTTGTACAATTACTCATAACAATTTAGTGGTGTGATGGTTGACGACATATCCCAACAATCATATCAATCCCATTACTCAATAATACTTACTTATACTATTAACGAAAATAGATAAGTAATATACGTAAATATTTATAATTAATAATTATAAATATATCTCGGTAAGTCAATTCGGTAACCTTAGTCACCGTGAAAATAATCATATTAGAGTTTAAAATGAAACGTTTACTCATAGTAAACATATTCGAGAAGTTTCAAGAAAAATTATATTTTTCGTCTTTTAGTGAATTTATTAAATAAATAAAATAATTAAATAATATTTTATTATTTAAAATCAAAAATCATGTTTTTAGGAAAATTTCTAAGTATAAACTTTTTATGAAATTTCGACATGACTCGTACGCTCATAAAACGTTTTCCAAGGTTTCAAACCTTATTTTCAACACTTTTTACCAATTCGACATTTTTTGACAAAATCCCTAAATCTCAATCTTTAATGTTTACTATCACGTTTTCCCCAAAATATCGTTCAATATCATTTCGTAAATACATTTTCACTTTCGAAAGTCCGTCAAAACTCTCATAACGACTAAATATTGCTTATTGGGCTTTAAGCCCAACAAGGGTCCATTAAGATATTTATAAGTCCAAAATACGATCCAAGTCCAAAACCAAAGTCCATTTACATATATAAGCATAAAATAAGTAAAATAATCCCAGACCACAATAACCCTCTCAATTTAAGCCACGGCTTAAATAGACCTTATGGGTCGTGAGTCCCTAAGCTCCAACAAACTTATATAAGCTTGAAAATAAGCTAATAAGCAACGTATCGTATTTGGTTACTACCACAAGCCTCAAAAATAGTCCACTAACATACGCCATAACACATAAAATAGTCAAAATCACTTTCCTAGTGATTTTGAAAAATCACGTGGCATATAAGCCCAAAATAAGCCAAGAAATAGCTTAAAAATAAGCCCGAATAAGCTATACAAGCTACTATAAAAAAAAATAGAGCAATCTAGTAACATATATTATTCAACCATCACGACCACAACATTAAAACTACAAAAACCCCCATTTTTCCTTTTTTAATCCAACGAACCAAACACACCCTTCTTATCAGTGTCGTTTCTAAAAATCGATTTTCACGATGATCAACTTGTACAACTAACATCTATGAATCAAAATAAACCCAAAAGGACAAACGAAATTTAAATTTGAAAATTTACAAGAAAATCTTCAAAAATGTAGATTTTGACACGAACGGGACTACCCAAACGTTGTTTAAATGAATACCCAAATACTTGTATCAACCCGGAATATCACGTTCTCGATCAAAGTTGGAAAATATGTGGTGGTTGTGGTGATGTAGGTGGCAGACGTACGAAGCACACACACACTTGTGTGTGTTATTTTTTTTTTGAAAATGAAATGGATTATGGAACTTTCTAGTGAATGAAATATAAGTGTACAATGGTTAGACAGAGGAGCTAAAATCGTGCCTCCTTGTCTCTCCTTTGTTTTGAATCGTGTATGGCATCCTAGGGGTGTCGGGTTCTTCTTTACGTGTCAGGATCACTTAAAAACTCAACTGTAAAATTTACCCCAAAGTTAATTAGCATTTTTATTCACCTTAAAAATAGTTTTTTCATTTAACTCTAGAGTATTTTACACGACATATTACACTTTCAAATAAATCTCCCTTCAAAACTCATTTGGACATTAACGGACGTGTCGGACTTATTTTTCGGCATTTCTCAAAATTCACGGGTCAAACCACCTGGAATACAAATAACACAATAATACCTTCAAAAGGGATTATTAATCACAATAAACCATAATTCACCATACTTCTCATAAAAATCATCACCGTCAACACGGTACAAAATCTAAATAAACTAACGAAAGTCAAATAGTCAAAGGACTATAAATGAAATATTTAGAACACAAAAAGGGCAAAGGCTACACCTTGCATTAAGCGCGGAGAGAAACAGTAATAGAGCTCAAGTAAAAGTACCGTTATCTTGTGTTACAAGGAGCTAGACTACTGCTATTCATCTTCAGCACTTCCTGTATGTAAAAAATCTTGAGTGAATTAATAAATGTAGGGTATGAAAACACACAGTTAAAACTGGTTCATGATGATACTTTGTATTGATATTTTCTTAGGACCAAATCATAGAGTGGATACAATAATTTCAATCAAACATTTATAATAAAACACATAAAACTACTATATTTTTGATTTCGCATTTAGAGTGGTTATATGGTCTAAGGACAATAATATCTACGAACTAATACTTAATTTATCCAATATGACTATTTGTTGCTTATAAGTTTTCGTTGTTATGCAAGGGTACTATACTAGTGTTAATCGATAACATGAGAATTTTATCCCAATAGCTAAAAGTGCCCTGCTCCGCCCTAATAACTTCGGGTTTCGGGTTTCCCCTTTGGGTTCGGGTCTTTTTGCCATCCCTAGCAGGGCCGTCTCTAAATTTATGAAATTTTTAAAGGCCCTGAGCGAAATTACATAATGAGGCCCTGCGATAAGAAACGTTATATATAAAGTGTCATCGTTTTTAAGAAATAATGCACATAATTGTTAACGAGATAAATTTTGGTGCCCCTAAAATTTTTGGGGCCCTGTGCGGTGGCCCACCTTGCACACCCTCAAAGCCGGCCCTGATCCCTAGACTGATATCAAGTCATGCCTAACATATTAGAACGAGCTTGAATTGACCCAAGCCCACTCTAATTATAGCAATCCGGTCCAAACTGCTTTTATCTTCTATTTTAGTGAAATAAAGATGATTAGAAAAATCTTATGCTTAAATCCCTTAGCCTAAAGCGTGAATCCGATTCAAGAAATTAACATAAGAAACGAACGAATAACTGAAATAACTTAAATCGCTATGATAACATAACTAAATAATATGCCGTCGCAATAAATAAAATATATGTGGAGTACAAATGTAGTAACTCCTTAGTAGAATCTTAATTAACAACTTATTTGTTGATAAAAATAATGCCTAAAAACATTATTAATATTTTTCACAACTTTACGTTTTGATAATCACAAAATATAAAAATATTCAATCTAAAATTAAACGTAAACAAGTAATTAGTAGTAAATTTTTATTTCGAAAATTATATCACTTAAAGGTATGAATAAATAAATGCTTAATGCCTTTTATGATCAAAAGAAATTTGTATTCAACCTCACACTTTTATAAAATGTTGTAAACATTTTTTACAATTAAAAGAAAGGTTTTATTCAAAATAAACATTTTGGAATTCAAATTTTCGGACCTAAAACGGCTAGAAAATTTCCAAAAAATTCCCCCTACACAAAAGACAAACTAGGGAGCCCCTAGTCTAGGGCGGCCCCCTTAAATACACGGGCGGCCCCCTTAATTTTAAAGAGACCGCCTAGCTATTTAAGGGGACCGCCCATAGGTGGACGCTCCTCCAGTTTTTCCTATAAATGCTGGACTTTTCCTCACTATTTTCTCACCTTTTGCACTCATTCTTTCTGTTCTAAAACAGCCCATACATCTCATTAAAATTATTTGATCATATAATCATAAAGCTTTGTTTCCAAGTGATCCAAGCTCAATTCCTCAAGTGCAAGAGAAGAATATTTCCATCATCAAGTGAAGAAGTATTACACCTTTGTGTGTTGTTGCAATCTTATTGCATCCATATCATAACTTGTAAATCATTTGTAAATCTTGTAAAGTTGTGTAGTTGTTAGATCTTGGTGATTGTTGTAAGTATAGTTAGATCTTGGTGATCTTTCCTAGTAGTGTTAGTTAGGTGTGATTATAGTAGTGGCTTGGTGAAGTAGTGGTGTGAAGAAAACTAAGGTGTGAAGAAGTTGTGTAGTCGTGATCAAGTCGTGAAGTCAAGTTGTGTAGTGAAGTTGTGAAGTTGTGGTAGATTGGTTCTAGCTAAGATTAGAACTCGACATCTAGCTTAGTGTCGGAAATCAAGATAAGCGAAAGTTGTGTAAGGTTTTCTCCGCCATAAGGGAGCTTGTTGACATAGTGAAGAAAACTCTCGAGTTAGGTGCTCGAGGAGTGGAGTAGGGCGAAGAGGTGCTTCGTTACCGAACCACTATAAATCCTCGCGTTGTGGTTTGATTGTTCTTACTCTTATCTCTTGTCTTACATTATTTTTTCATACTATCCTATTGATTGTTTAGATAAGTATATTGTTCATATTGTGCAAGTGTTGAATTCACATAAAGTCGAATCTAGAATTTTTATAAACACTTTAAAACCTTAAATTAAAAAGTGGTAAACTATTCAACCCCCCTTCTAGTTTTCCACAATTGGTATCAAGAGCCACGTCAAACAAGATTTTTAAAATAAATTGTATTTTAAAACTTGAATCGATCTATGGAATCGGAAAAATATTTAGAAGGGCAATCTATGCAAAGACCACCACTATTTGAAAGTGATGGATTTATTTATTGGAAAAATAGATTCGAAACTTATGTGAAGTCAAAAGATCTAGATCTTTGGCATGTTATTACCGATGGTGATTTTCCTCCTATTCAAAATAATCCCGAAACTAAAAAGGATGAAGTTGTACCTTTTCATAAACAAAACGATGATCTTAAAAAGAAACTTGCAAAAAATAATGAAGCTAAAATGGTAATTTATAATGCTTTGCCACGTAAAGAATACGAAAGAATTTTTATGTGTCAAACCGCAAAAGAAATTTGGGATACTTTGTTAATCACTCATCAAGGTAATAATCAAGTCAAAGCTAACAAAATAGATCTTCTTGTTCAACAATATGAACAATTTATGATTCCGGAAGAGGAGTCAATAGATAATGCATTTGCTAAATTTAACACTATTATTACTAGTCTAAAAGCACTTGATGAAAGTTTTTCTGTTATTTGATTTCTGGTTTTCTGGTGTTTTTCCAATGGAGGAGTTGAAGAAGAGTAGAAGAAGAATAGAAGAAGAATAGAAGAAGAATAGGAAGGAGAGGAAAGAGGCGACATATTTAATTTAGGTTAACCTAATATTTTATATGGCTATTTTGTTACATAGTGGCCCAATATTTAAGTTACACCAGTTAGGCCCAACAACTTACTTGGTGGGCTTTAGTTAATACTTAACTAAAACCATATATAACTTAACCAGTGTTGTAAAAAGCGGTCTAGACGGCCGCCTAGGCGCTAGGCGGTCCCCCTCCGCCCTGATTTTCAGCTAATCGGCTGATCTAGGCGTTTTGGTCAAAAGGCGGTCAACGAACCGTCTAGGCGGGTTAAATCGGCCTAGGCGGGTCAAATCGGTCAACGAAAGTCAACAAATCGGCCATTTTTTGTTGTTCGGTTTCTGGTTTTTTGGTGTTTTTCCGATGGAGGAGTTAAAGAAGAGTAGAAGAAGAATAGAAAAGAATAGAAAGGAGAGGAAAGAGGCGGCATATTTAATTTAGGTTAACCTAATTTTTTATATGACTATTTTGCTACATAGTGGCCCAATATTTAAGTTACACCAGTTAGGCCATCAACTTATTGGGGGCTTTAGTTAATACAAAAAATTAACTAAAATCATATATTATGCAATTTTTTCAAATAAATATTAAGAATATAAAACTAAATTATATAGGAAAACTAAATAAATATTAATAAAAATATTTCAATTTGCCCAATATTTCTATAAATAAATATTAAAATTATTAATATATTAATAAATTTATATAAATTGTCAATCGCCTAGGCGGATTGTCAGAGCTCGAAGGTCGTCGACCGCTCCCAGCTTACGCCTAGCGAATTTTTGCAAATAGAACTTAACTAAAATCATTATAATGTAATTTTTCAACATATAATATAGATATAAAACTTAATAAATAATAAGGAAAAATAATAATTTAATAAAAAAAATTTAATTATGCCAAATTTCTATCAAATAAATATTAAAAATAATAATAAATATATATAAAATGTCAATCCGCCTAGGCGGTGCCTAGGTGGATTCCGAGCTCGAAGGTGGTCGACCGCCTAGCTACCGCCTAGCGATTTTTAAAACATTGTATTCTGATCAAATATAATTGGGGCTTGGAGTGTATGATAATGAAGAAAAACCTTGTTGAATAACTTTGTTTCATTTCGGCTATTTCCGCATGCAATTTTCTTTATGTTCATTGTTATTATTATCCTAGATGAGGTCTAAACAACCTCGAGCTATAAACGATCCTAAGAACTATCACGTGTTTTTAGTTCTAACATGTGGTATCAGAGCCACGGGGGTCTTGATTTAGGATCTACAAGGTGTGTTTGATGTCGAGTTTATGAAGAAAAGAAGGTTCAAGTTTTCTGTTTTGGGTACTAATCACATTCGGCAACATTAGGGTTTGTCAAACCCTAATTATAATCAAAATAGAAAGCATGTTTTTGTATATAAACGACATCAAGGGAAGGGAAACAAGTGTTTCTTGGTTCAATATCAATGTTGTGTTACACTAAACACGATGCTTCGTTTAAGGAGAATGCTAATTTGTGACGAATTCGTGACAGCTTTGTGACACTAAAAAGCGTTGTCTGGATACTTAAAAAAAAGAAAAAAAGGGTATCCTTAAACAGTGGTTACAAGTTAGTACTACTCGCGTTGATGTTTCTACTGCCAAGGTAAAACATTATACTGCAAGCCTTATCTTTGAAGGTTAGTGCTGCTGCTTATGATTATTAGTGATGCTTATGTAAGTTAGTGCTGCCAGGAGACGTTAATACTGCCAAGTAACTGGTTAATGCTGCCAAAGGAAGATTAATGCTGCCAGTTTATACTTAGTGCTGCTAGTATGATTAATACTGCTAGTATATTTTTAATGTTGCTAGTATTAAGTTTCTGCTGCTAGGGTAAATTTTAGCAGTTACTACTGTTGGACTTAAACCAAGGTTTGTGCTACTTATATATCTAATACTGCCAATAGAAAGATGTTTTCTACTGTTGGTTACTACTGCTTAGTTTAAGGGGAAGCTAATAATTCAGATTCATTTAAATGTTTAAAAGGCTCGTTTTTAGATTTCTTAGATTAATTGGTTACGAAGAAGATTGTTTATGATTTATTTGACGATGAAGTGGAATCACTTGGGTACGTGTTTTATCATATCTTAAATGGCGCTTACAACGTTTAGAGATAACTTGTTCGTGCTTAGAAACGATGTGACGAAGACTTGACAAATCTAGCAAAGGTGTGTGATTTCTCTTATGGTGCTCAATGCTTACATTTGCTATCACTTTGGTTATGTGTCTCATAGAAGATGATGATTTTTTTCAAGAGGTTGCTATCTACTTATATTTCACAGATTTATTTATAAGTTTGGAGTCACGTGGATAGTACAAGACATAAGACACAAGTTTGGGTTATTCTACTTCAGTATCAAGTTGGTTATACTTAGTTTTCTTCATCAGTGATCATTACATAGAGCCTACAGAATTGAAGATTCAAGAGATGGTTAACATATGGGTTTCAGGAGAAGATTATTTCCAAAATGTTTAACCATCAGGTTATGTTCATGCACCACTTGAGGTGAAAGGTTTCATTACTACTGCTAGTTGTTTATTACTACTGCTAGTTTAAGTTTCTACTGTCTTAAATTCATTATTCTTATTATGCGTCATGGAGGGTAATTTGAGACATTAGAAGGCTAGATTAGTAGTGTGATATATGATTTGTAGCTGTAAAGATTCAAGTTGCATATCTTCACAAGACCCCTATTGGATTATGACAAAAAGGGGAAGAAGATTACAGAGAAATGATTTGTAGCTTATTATGTGTGGTGATATAAGCAGGCTACAAAGGAAATCTGAATTAAGAAGATTTTGTTTCATTCAGGGAGATGATTACATCTCAACTTCAGGGGAAGCTTTGATTAAAGGCTTTATGATGAAGTTCGTGCAAGAACATTGTTTGTTTTGTCATCATCAAATAGGGGAAGATTGTTGGGAATTATAGATTTGATGAGACAAAAAAAACAAGTAATGAAACAAAAGGACTTAAACGCAAAGCTGGAATTCTTCAAAAGATGGAAGATTTTGAAGATTCTAAAAGATCTTCTTATTCAGATAGAAGATATAGAAAATAATATTTAAAGTGTAAAAGATATTATTTGTTCTTATCCTTTGTAAAACCTAATATCTCTAGTATATAAAGAGATATAGGTCGTGTAGATTGATATACACAAAGAAAACGTGTGTGTGTAGCAAGAGAGATGTAGACGTCTAGTTATTTGGTATAGCCTCAAGGTCAAGGTAACTTGATCCTGTTACAGATTAGTTGTAACCGTTATATTCTGATCAAATATAATTAGGGCTTGGAGTGTATGATAATGAAGAAAAACCTTGTTGAATAACTTTGTTTATTATGCTATTTCCGCTATGCATATTCTTTATGTTCATTGTTATTATTATCCTAGATGAGGTCTAAACAACCTCGAGCTATAAACGATCCTAAGAACTATCACGTACTTTTAGTTCTAACAAAAACCTTAAATTAAAAAGCGGTAAACTATTCAACCCCCCTTCTAGTTTTCCACATATATATTGAACCGTAATTGTTTAAAGTGTGTATTGCTTGGTATACAATATCCGAAGAAGTGTGTATTGCTTGGTATACAATATCCAAAGAAGTGCGTATTGCTTGGTATACAATATCCGGAGAAGTTTGTATTGCTTGGTATACAATATCCGAAGAAGTGTGTATTGCTTGGTATACGATATACGAAGAAGTGTGTATTGCTTGGTACACAATATCCGAAGAAGTGATTTAATTAATACTACTTGTGCCCATAAGTATAAACAAGTATCGTATCTCACCGTGAGATATGAAATCAATCATGTAATGAGTTTGTAAACGTTCATGTATCCGAGTATATAAATGAGTTACGAAATCAAGTATGTAAACAAGTATGTAGAAGAGTATGTAAAATAGGTTGTAAATGCATATGTAAACAAGTTGTAACGAGCATGTATTCTCCTCCGAGATTTGTAAAGTAAATGTAAAACAAGTGAAAGAGGGGCTATAAACTCACCTCTAGTGAAAGTAGTGATTTTCGCAAAATCAACAAAGTAATCATCGCAAACGATCTGGAATGCAATCTAATTAATTATAGGCCGCATAAGTATAATGTATTTAATGTAAATACAATATCATATGTTATATAGTTACACCACCACCTAATAGTTTTAGTTTAATTTAAAAAGTCGAAATAATATTTAAATCGTATTTGTTAAATAAATATCTATTTTAATTGCACCCATAAAGAAAAATATTATTTTTTTGTTCAACAATGTATTATTTGTTAATAATACTTGATTTACTATTTTTATTAATTATATAATGATATTATATAAATAGTTTAATTGATTTTATAAAAATAGTGTACAAAAGTGAAAATAGTGCACAAAGTTTTATAAACCTCATATCTTTATCGTTTTATATGTTCCTTATGTCCACGGTTTCGTATTAAGAAAATCTATCAATATATTACATTTATAATATTTTAGCTACCGATGAACAGTAACATTTACAGATTCTGTGAAAATATATAAAACTACTTTTATATATTTAATATTTGTAACCTTATAAAAATCATAACTCATTCATTTTAATTCCGTTTTGCTTGTTCTTTATATGTATGGAATCGTGACGAGATAAGCTATTTTAATAAAATACTCACTCTTTTTATAAAAATATAATTCGAAACAGGAAAACCAAAACAGTTTATAAAAATAGTTTTATAACTTTAAATCTTTCAAAACCCGTAACTCGTTCGTTATAGCTTCGTTTTTCGGGTTCTTATATGCTTGGAAATCCTCATGACATGTACTATCATCATAAAATATTTGTAAATTTTTCCCGGACCTGAGACAGTAGCTATTTTTATAAAAACACTTTTATATATTTAATTATCGTAATCTTGTAAATATCATAACTTCTTCGTTATAGCTCGGTTTTTCGAGTTCTTTATATGCACGGTTTCCTTATGAAAACACTATTCATATCAGTAGGTTTTACCATTTTATAAAATTTAAGGTTTAACATAATCATTTAAAACAGTTTGTATGTATTTATAATTTATAAACAAGTTTTATAAATTATTATTTAGTTAAATTTATACAAGTCCTCCAAGTTACTTTATACCACATCTTAGGTACATTTTAGGTCCTCTAAATTGTGTCCATCATGCTTGTCTAAGTGTCAAGTCCTCATGATAATTTATATATAATTTTTTGTAATTAAACTTTTAACAAATTAATTTATAACTAAACTTATAAATTACCCAACACTTATATAAAGTGTATTCTTGCATTTCAAACATTATTTCACCATAGATACATATAAGTTCGAATCTCATATATGCTTGTAATAATTATAAATCATGAAAACAAACCCTAGGTGGTGATTAACATAATAACAAGTATGTAAAATAAGTAAATGAATAGATGGAAAGATTAGGATTTAAGTAAACCTTAAATGAGTGTAGAAAAATTATGAACACACAATCAAACCCTAGATTGCAATCCCTAAATTGAAACCCTAATCAAGAAAACCCTAGTTTCCTTTTTGATATAAGCCTTCGCAAAATCAATACCCAAGCTCCCAAATCACTTTCAAACACCTTAGATATTACTACTAAGAACACTAGTACTCTTGTATCTTTGTTAAAAATCAACCTATGGAATTATTTGGGAGGGTAATATGAGCGTGAGCTTTTAGTAATAACAAGAGAGGAGAAATTGATTTGTTTACTTGTGAATTATGTGTGTGTGTAAGTCTTACATGGTACATCCTTAAATACCAGAAGTATTAGGATAAACCATAGATCAAGAGGTGGTTTTAAGGACAATGTGTAAGCTTCTCTCCTCCTCCCTAGGAGGAGGGATGTGACGTTAGTGGAAGTATAAACATGTGCTTAATTAGTGAAAGAGAAATTTGAAATTTTTGGTCTTGTTTTCTATACTAGATCAGGCCCTATTGGCTTATAAGAGTGGGAATTATTTAATTTTTATGTATTGGGTATAAATGTGGGTATTTGTTTGAGTATAGATAGGTATTGGTGCTTTTGTGTATGCTTAAATGTATTTTATTGCGAAACGTAAACGCTTTACGTAACCAATAAAAATAAAACATGAAAAGTTATAAATTATCCTCGTAATAATTATATAACACTTGCTTGACGTAAACTTTTACTTGTTTGATGTCCGTTTACGTTGAATGTTGATTTTTAGTTTACGCGATTTAACTAAACGATGAAAATTAAAAGCAAACGCGTAAAACCCTAAAAATAATTAATGGCAAGAATTGAGTCGTAAAATGACCTGAAATAACGGATTGTTACACCGTCTTCGGTACATCTTCTTCACGAACCTTTAACTGATGATACCCCAACCTCAAGTCAATCTTCGAGAAGTAGTTAGCTCCTTGAAGTTGGTCAAATAAATCATCAATCATTGGCAATAGATACCTATTCTTCACTGTAACCTTATTCAACTCACGATAATCTACACACATGCGCATCGAACCATCTTTATTTTTACAAATAGAATTAGAGCTCCCTATGGCGAAGAACTTAGACGTATGAAACCTTATCCAATAGTTCTTGCAATTGCTTCATCAGCTCTTGTATCTCTGTTGGAGCTAATCGATATGGAGTTTTAGCTATTGGTGCGGCACCAGGTACTAGATCAATTCTGAATTCAACTTGATGATCTGGTGGGATACCGGGCAAGTCTTTAGGAAAAACATCAAGATACTCTTCTACTATCGGTACGTATACAACTTGTTTATTGACTTGTGCATCTATTGTATACGCTAGATATGCTACACAACCTTTCTTCATATACTTGCTTGCCTTCATCATTGAGATAATGCCTACCTCGTTTTCCTTTCGATCTCCAACGTGAATCATTTCCCCACTTAGGCTTAGAATTCGAACCATCTTTTTTTTACACACAATTTCCGCATTATTATTTGATAATCAGTCCAGACTCAATACTACATCAAACCCACCTAAACATATAGGCATTAACCTAACATGGGATTCATTTCCATCTATATTAATCGAACAATCCTCAAAAATTTCAGAAATCTTAACTTCTTCACCATTAGTAGTTTCAACTATAAATGCTCTATCTAGTCTACACACATCCTTATTTAAATAGTGGCTAAAAGTAACAGACACAAAACTTCTATTTGCACCCGAATCAAACAAAACATTTGTATAGATGTTGTTGATGAGAAAAGTACCAGAAACCACATCAGGTGTCTTCCTTGCCTCATCAGTAGTCATAGTGTATGCTTAACCCTTAGCTTTTGGCATCTCCCCGCCTTTATCAGTTCTTCCATCAATTATATTAAAATTCCCTGATGTGCCCTTTTTTAGTTTTGGACAATCTGGCCTGATGTGTCCTCTCTCTCCACATTCATAGCAGGACCTAGAATTTTGATATTCTTTTGAAATATGCCCTTGTTTTCCACATTTGTAGCATTCTGTAGACCCGACCTTACATTCACTAGAATGCATGCGATTACACTTCTTACATGTCGACTTACTACTTCGGTCCTCCTTGTTCTTCATACCAGAGTCAGGCCTCTTCGAGCCTCAACTACTTCCTTCCCACTTCCTTTTAGAACTGCTTGTGAAAACATTCTGCCTAAGTTTCTCCTTTTCCATTTCAGCACCTGCATCCACTGCCTCCTGATAAGTTTTAGGCCTTGTAGCCTTCACAAGTTCTTTAATTCCAGAATTCATTCCCTATATGTAGCGGTGATTTTTTCTCTCCTCGGTTTGAACATGATACTTGGAAAATCTAGCTTTCTCATTAAAGCGTGTCGTGTACTCACGCATAGACATGTCCCCTTGCTCTAAATTCAAGAAGTCCTGCTCTAATTACTTCAACTCACCCTCGGGGCAATTTTTTTTGATGAGGATCTCTTTAAACTCTTCCCACGTCATACACTTTATAGCTCTTCTTCTATGAAAATTAATGATCATGTCCAACCAAAAAAAGCTTCAGACTTGAACGAATGAGTTGCATACTTAACTTTTTCATCATCCGCACAATTGCTAGTATTAATTACTGACTCCATTTCCATAATCCACTTTATAGTAATAATTGCATCACCTTCACCATTGAACTCTGATGGATTGAAAGCAGAAAAGTTCTTGTAAGTACAACCCTTTTTCTTACGATCCTCTACTATTACTAAGGTGTAGAGGTTTCCTCCGTAACTCCGTACGGCGGATGGATCGAAATGGTCCATGTGTAGAAGTTCTAAGTATCTAGTCGTTGAGACCATATTCTTAGCTTAGTGACTAGTGTGAGCTTGTTTCCTAATTTTACAAGCATCACAGAAATGTTGATCAAACTTAAGCTTAGGTAAATTCCTAACTAGTTCCTTAGATGCTAACGATTGAATTAGATGCATATTTGCATGACCTAATCTCCTATGTCACAAAGTGGAGTTTTCATCAATCGTTGTAAGACAAATTTTGTCTTTCAGATTCTTTCTTAATTTCATCACGTATAAGCCGCTTTTCCTAATACCTCTACCTATGACCTTTCCATCCTTAGTTATTTCACTATCATGTTCAGAAAATATTACCTTACACCTATTATCACATATTTTACTAACACTTAGAAAATTAAATCTTAAATTATCTACATGCTCTACATTTGCAATATTAAAGGAGTCATGAGAGATCGTACCTTTGCCAATGATGTTACCGCGTAGATTACTACCAAAAATGACGTTACCTCCATTATATGCCTTGTAGGTGGAGAAAAGCTTTTGGTTTGCCGTCATGTGTTTAGTGCATCTGCTATCTTTGATCCACTTGTCGGGCTCCAAATCAATGCCAAGGAATATCTCACTAGATGCTTTAGCCATGAGATACGTTTTGTCTTTAGCCTTCTCATCATCTTCCTCACCTCCATCACTCCAAGAACCTCCAACAAAAGCTCTTTGGTTCTTGTCTCTTGGTGGTTTTGGACATTCTTCGATAAGATGATTCGGGTCTTCGCATCTAAACACTTCCTATCGCTTTTGCCGTTCTTGTCGTCTCGGCTTCTTTGGAATGTCTTTTTGTTATTTTGTGGTTGTCTCACGAACCTACCTCTTCTCTTGAAGAACTTCTTAAAGTCTCTAACCGCCATGGCGTATTCTTCGTCTTTACTTCTGAAAGTCAAACTTTCTTCATCACTAGATTCTTTTTTACCCTTTAAGGCAAGAGATCTTCTTTTTCCTTTACCTTTGACCATTTTGGAATCTTTTTTATGATCAATTCGTGAACTTTAAGGTTCCCGATGAGTTCATCAAGTGATAGTAATGTCAAGTCTTTCGACTCTTCGATCGTCGTGACCTTTGCTCTCCATTTAGGATGTGGAGCTCTAAGAAATTTTCTATCGTAGTTTTTTCTAGAGTAACCTTCATCAAGAGATTTTAAACTAGTAATAATAGTGTTAACTCTAACAAAAGCACTATCTATATATTCGTCTTCGAAAATGACGAATTGTTCATATTGTTGCACCAAAAGGTCGATCTTATTATCTTTGACTTGACTATTACCTTGATGGATGATTAACAAAGTTTTCCAAATTTCTTTTGTCGTATTACACATAAAAATTCTTTCGTATTCTTTCCTCGGCAAAGCATTGTAAATAACCATTTTAGCTTCGTTATTTTTCGCAAGTCTCTTTCTAAGATCATCGTTTTGTTTTTCAAAAGGGACAACCTCATCTTGTTTGGTTTTTGGATTTTTTTTTTTTTTTTTTTTTTAGTTTTTTGAATAGGCGGGAATCCCCCTTATAATAACAAGCCAAGATCTAGATCTTTGATATTCACATAAGTTCGAATCTTATTTTTCAATAAATAAAACCGCACTTTTCAAAAATGTGGCGGTCTTTTTTTTTTGCTATAGAATTGCCCTTCTAGATATTTGTCAGAAATCCATAGATCGATTCAAGTTTAAATACACAATATATTTTGAAAAAATTCATTGGGAGACTGGCTCCTGATACCAATTGTGAAACTAGAAGGCGGGGGGGGGGAGAGGGGGGGGGGGGGGGGGGGGGCGGGGGGGGGGGGGGGGGGGGGGGGGGGGGGGGGGGGGGGGGGGGAGGGGGGGGGGGGGGGGGGGGGGGGTGGTGGGGGGGGGGGGGGGGGGGGGGAGGGGGGGGGGGGGGGGGGGGGGAGGGGGGGGGGGGGGGGGGAGGGTTTGAATAGTTTATCTGTTAATTGGCGTTTAAAAGTTTGCTTGTATAAAATCCTAGATACGAGATTGTTAATATCAACCAATACAATGAATAAGAAAAAAATCTCAATTGGTAAAACACACAAACACAATATAAACTATATCCACATAATATAAAAGACAATATGAAAGTAAAGATATAGAACAATCAAACCAAAAAACCCAATAAAAACATCGCGATTATAATGGTTCGGCTATGAAGCTCTTCTTCGCACCTACACCACTCCCCGAGTATCCGAATCAAGATTTCACTATATCCAACAATCTCCCTGTACTAGGCGGAGAAAAACCGTTACAACTTCGCTATAATACAATTTTTCAATACTAAGCAAAATGTTGATCCTAATCTTACTAAACCAATCTAAACCGACTCACAAGAGTAATTTTAAGGCCTAAAATATGACGCGAACGCAGATATACTACACTTTCTGGATTTATACACCTATCCGATTCTACACAACTACACAAGAATAAAAATATAAAGATCGAATCTAGAAGAAGATTGGAGAGCCACACTAATCTAACAACCCTTCGAGTTTCATTGGTGAATACGAATTTTTTCTCTTGCACTTGAGAAAGAAAGAATAAAGGAATTCACTAAAACAAGATTAAGCAAGTAAGTAAACACAGATTTAGGGAAGATGAAGAGAGATGTAAGAGAGAAGTTGAACCAGAAACACTGTATGCAAAAGGGTTGCAATAACTAAAATAGGTGTAGTATTTATAGGCGAAGAGAGAGGAGCGAGTCACCTATAGCGATCCACCGTCTCATATATATATGGGGGTCGTTCTACCTATCAGGGGCCGTCCTAGGCAGGCGCTCCATTTTTTTAACTTTTAGTGGAGAAATAATTATCTGGTGCAGTTTTGTCCAATTTGGGGGGAAATCAGATTTTGAATTTATGTAAATAAATAAAACATTTACGTCAAAATATTTTGTATATTTTATTTTTATAAAAATATTTTATTACATTTGTAAAAATGTAAAGTTTAAGACAAAAAGGTATATCTTTGATCACTAATCAAGTTTAATGATTTGTTTGTACATACCTTAAGTGATTTACGTCGAAATAGAAGTTTTCGACTAATAACGCCTATACGTTTATTTTATTATTTTTTATTTTTTTACTTTTTATTTTTGAACTGTAATCGTTTATTTTTATTGTAGCACGTTTTTACATTTTGTCATCTTCAGAACGTAGAGATGTCGAAAAATATAAATAATTTTTTTAGACATTATTTGTATCAACATATTTGCATTGTTCGTCCTCATGGATGTATGATAACTCACTTTTAATAACGGAAGGATGGTTTCTGGACCAAGTTTGGGTCAGGGATGTGAGACCGACTTTTGACAAACCACGTGAATGTATTTTGTACTTTACTCAAATATTTTTGTAAATCAAATACAAATGCAGGTTCTTTAACATGTGTTCTAACAATAAAACATTAATACGGTACATGAATTGTCATTGCCATTCGTGAAGAAAAGCAGTTACAACGGTCAGAGGCGGACCCAGATGGTGCCTAGGTGGTGCCCGGGAACCACCTTAGAAAAAAAATTCTTTAGCGAGCGGTATAGTAAACTTTTTAGGAACCACCTTGTAAAAGAACAATGAACTACCTTGGAAAGCCCGGATCTAATAATAGCAAAGAAAAAAAAAGTAGAAAACGGAAGAAAAAGAGCTATGGCCGGAATCTGAGATATGTTACTATGGTGCGCAGAGGCGGACCCAGATGGTGCCTAGATGGTGCCCGAGAACCACCTTAGAAAAAGAATTCTTTGACGAGCGGTATAGTAAACTTTTTAGGAACCACCTTGTAAAATAATAAGGAACTACCTTGGAAAGCCCGGATCTAATAATAGCAAAGAAAAAAAGTAGAAAAACAGAAGAAAAAGAGCTATGGCCGGAATCTGAGATATGTTACTATGGTGCGTGAAGAAAGTGAAGGAGATGAAAGTTAGTCAAAGTTTTTTATTGGATGTAGTGCAAAAAAGTTAGCTGCTTTTATTTTGGTTTTAGTAACTTTTTATTTTAGATATAGCAATAGGGAGAATTTTGTTTTGTATGTAGCAATATTAGGATGGGTTAAAGTAATTTTTTTTCATATTATCATGCTAATTTCTTGATATTTATAAGACAATCTTGAATATTTGGTTTATCACATCAAAATTATTCTTCTCCTATTTAGATATATATACTTATTGTCAATCAATCGTAAGAAAAGTTTTTTTGTTTTAATCATCAAAGAAAATTACAAGCAACATTGTGCAACCTTACCGTAGAGTTCGACAAGATACTACTTAACCCGGACCATTGACTGTTTGACTTGTCGACCCGGTTGATTTTTTCGTATCGACTAAGTAAAGGAACCACCTTAGATTTTCTTCTGGGTCCGCCACTGACAACGGTCCATCGATTATTAATCTCTATTTTTATTCGTTGAGTACACGATTTTGGATCCACATCATTACATCAATGCACTTGATTAAGGTCGCGCTTTCTCCCAGTTCAACGACTACAATCAGTAGAGAATAATCACCGAATCTAGGAGTTTTCACCACCACTTTTAATACCATAAAAGTTGCTTAAAGTGTATTTTCAGAGCATAATCCGTCTTAATAATACTATTGCTTAAAGTGCATATGGTGTATGGCAACGAAGCAGCCATGGTTTGTTAAGGTTATGGGTTCGCTTGTGTTTTACGCCAGAGAGGTGGAAAAGATGATAGATTGGTTTGTGTGCTTTGCAAGTGAGTGTATATTGTATAAGAGCTCATCATATACCTCAGCGTTATCTTAGTTTTTTCTCTCCTCTCATTTTCCCTCACCATATCTCACCATTCAAGTGTTTTGTCACCATACCTCACCTGTCTTACCCATTTTTTTATTTAAATACTTTTATTCATAAACTAAAAACGTAAATATCAACGTAAACGTACGAAATTAAAAACGTAAAATGTACGAAATTAAAAACTTTTATTTATAAATTGAAGACATTATAAAGACTTCGAATATTAAAAATATTACATTTCAAACTGAAATTAAACATTACGAGAAAAGTGTTCGACCAAATCAGCACGAAGGTTTTGATAGGCTTGTGACGATCTAATGTGCCTCATAACTTGTCGTACTTGTTCAGCAGATCACTCGAGGTCGTCCGATTGACGTGCTTCCTCCGAGTACCAATCAAGAGATATCGCTTATCCTTGTATTTTCGAACCATATTATGAAAACTGATGCATGTATACATCATATTTTTTATTCTTTCTTTTTTCATCGCTTATGTAGGATTGGCTAGTAGAGCCCATTTCTTCTTTATAACACCAAACGCTTGTTCCACATCTTTTCTTGCCAATTCTTGCATTTTCTTATACCTTATTCGCTTGTAGTCATCATCAGATGGTTCTGGAATCGTTTTAACGACTGTCGCCAATTCCGGATATATCCCGTCAACAAGATAGTATCCCCATAGGTAAGTTACGTCGTTAGCCACAAAAGGAATCTCTGGTACTCGTCCGATTTTGAGATCGTTAAACAAAGGGGATTGATGTAAAACGTTGATGTCGTTGTTCGACCCAGAAACACCAAAGAAAGCATGTCATATCCATAAGTCTTGTGACGCAACAGCTTCCAGCAAAATGAACGGATTCGGATCATGATCACGTCTAACATATTTCTCTTTGGGTGCGTACGAACAACCAAACCACTCCCAATGAGTGCAATCAAGGCTTCTTCATGATGCCAATAAAGCTTTACAACATCAGTCATCGTGGGTTTCCTCAAATACTCTTATCTAAATATTTTCATAACAGAAGTACAAAAATGGTCAAGAGATAGACGGAAAGTTTTGGTACTCATTTGCAGATACTCATCTAGAAAACCAGGATCAATGTCGTATGCCAGTTAACGAAGTGCAGAGGTGAACTTCAGCAACGGGGTAATGCCTTCTCTTCCGGTACAATCATTATTATCACGAAAGAACGAAGAATAATTAGTTACCTCCTAAACCATCTGGCTGAAAGGGGGCGAGTCATTCGGAACGTCTTCCAGAATTATATTCATCGTACATCGGGTTCTCACTAAAAAAGGCAGCGACTAAACGATCATGAGCACCATAACGATCTCGATGTATGATGTTTCTCGTCGGTCGATCATTGACTCGTCGTCTATTCCTAATAAACGACACCGCGCCTTGTAAGAAAATTCATGTCCCGGCTAATAACTTCTTGTTCTTCTTCTAAGTCAGTGAACAAAAACGTATCGGAATTCATTTCGATAATAAGGAATGAAATATATGTTGTTTAAGTAAGAATATGAGAAGATGTGTATAAAAATGGTGAAGTGTATAGGTATTTATAATTAAAAAATAGGGTAGTGTAAAAAAATTATACATTTCAGCAGTAACTAAAATAAGGGGCTCACAAAAATTACACACTCAAGCTAGGTGAGCCACTCACCATTCGGAAGCTTTTTTTAAAAGCTCACGTGTGAGGTTGGTTGATGTTATTGGGGGTTCGGCCGTAAGTTTTCACTCATGGTGAGTGGCTCACGCTCACTCCCCACATCCTAAGGCTGAAGGTAGTGGTGACAAGAGCTCATCATCCACCTCAGCGCTACCTCAGCTTTCTATCTCCTCTCACTTCCTCTCACCATACCTCACATTTCAAGTGGTTTTGGTCACCATACCTCACTTTTCATACCCATTTTTTTTATTTAAATACTTTTATTCATAAACTAAAAACGTAAATATCAACGTAAACGTAAACATACGCAATTAAAAACGTAGAACGTACGAAATTAAAAACTTTTATTCAAACAAACTAAATTCCATTAATTCAAATAAATACAACTTTTATTCATAAATTAAAAACGCTACATAGATAATTAAAAACGTAAGCGTACGAAATACAAAAACTAAAACATAGCTCGAGCTTTTACCTTGCTCTGTAATTGTTAATGAATTCTTCTTTCTCAGCAATGCTTCGAAGCAATTCGTTCCTAGCCACCACCAAGTTGTTTGAGTTTCTCATATAGGCTTCAGTCGTCCTTTGCAAAGTATACAAACCGTAGTTGATAAGGGGATGATCTGGCAGCAAACCCACCCTCGTCATTTCAGGACCACGGCTACGCATTTGTTAAGATAGCGAGTCAACACGTCCAACAAATTGTTCGCCAGTGCGACCTCAGCTTCAAGTTCTTCCCCTGTCGTCTTAGTCTCACATCATTTGGTTCAGTAGCCATAGTGTCCGTTGTGTGAAAAAATGAATGATAGTTGAGAGAGTTTAAAAGGAGGTGTGTGAAAAAATGAATGATTGTGAGAGGTATGTATAGAAGGAAAAGCTTATTAGTATAAAAATTGTGAAGTTTATAAGTATTTATAATTGAAAAATGGGGTCGTGTAAAATTTTTTTTATGGAATTCAACGGTAACAAAATAAGAGGCCCAAAAAAAATTACACACTCACGCATGGTGAGCCAATCACCATTCAAGTTCCTTTTTTCCATACCTTACGTGTGAGGTTGGTTTGTGTTTTTGGCACTTCGCCCGTGAGTGGCCTCTCACCGAACCAAACTCATGCCCACTCCTATTATTCTAAAAGTTTTGTAGATTTATGAATTTCTATAATCTGGTCAAGAAACAAAATACGGGTTTACAATTATAAAAATTATTTATCTAAAGGAAAATTAAAAGAAGAGGATGAGGATAAGTGTCATTTCACTTTGGCTAATGGACGAAAATTTACTCACTTTTTTTCATAAGGATGCCGCCTGCACTTTTGAAAGACTAGAAACGAAATATGCAATCTGAGCAAACCACAAAGACTGTTTTTTTTTTTTTTTGCAATTTACTCTTAATACAGTAATTTTTTAGTGATTATATCATAAAAGTTTTATCATTGATTACATTAAATGTAGTAAATATTATATGCTCATATAATTTTAGACGACAAAATATACACGATGAATATTTCTTTCTTCAATCAATATAAGAAATTTAAGGAAAATGATAACCACACACGAGTAATCATGTTAAGCTGAAGCATGACAATGTAAAACTAAATACCTGGGGTGCAGTCACTTAAGCCAAAATTCAAAAAGAGTGTCACATCATGTCACTTCGCTCAAGTCAAAACGCCCATCGTGAAACCCATCAAACCCAATTAAAATACAAAGTTAACACAAAAATCAATTAAAATAAATAAATTAAAAACTCTCATTTGACAACCAACTGGGCTAGCTCAATTGGCCACAAAGGTATCCTTGAGTATGTGAGTTCCCCACCAACCTAGAAGTTGTGGATTGAAACCTCACTGGAGGCATGTGTGAAATAAATTATGAGATATGTGGTATAAGCTGTGAAAGAAATTGTCGTTCTAAAAAAAACTCTCATTTGACGCAAGCCACTAACCTCACTCGTACGATGGTGTGCCAAAAGAAGGGAGGGGGGGGGGGTAACGATGGCTCAAGCCAAGTGCTTGCCACATGAGATTGGGGCCACACAAATGTAATTGCACCCAATGCTATAAAAGCTCTAGGTATGGTGAGCCATGACTCAAGTTTCTTGAAAAACGCCACTTGATGGCGCGAGAACCATACCCCCTTGCGTTTTCGAGTTTTGAGCCGTCACCACCAGCCGAGATGGTCTCGGAAAACGCCACTTGACGGCGCTAGAACCACACCATGCGTTGCATTATGGGTTTTTTTTTGCGTTTTCCCTTTTTTGTCTTTTTCGCTCTTTTTTAACACGATGGCACCCCTTATGCACGACGGCGCCACATTACATAAAGGAGGGGTGTTTTGGTTTTGTGATGGATTTTGATGTTACGGGAAAAGACACTTTTTCCCACGGCTTGAGCTTGACGGCTCAACCATACCTAGTGCTCTAAGCACGAAAGTGAATTGCACATCCACTTTGTAGCGGTGGGTTGACCATGTGACGAGAACTCAACAAATACAACAAAAAACATAAAAGGAAACCACTATGTATTTCATCCTCCAACTACAGATGATCATATAACAATGACTATCAAACGTCAAATCAGTAACTGAGCTGATGAAACTAGTTTTGACTATTTTCTAAAACAATGATAACCATTTGGAAACACTGGCTAATGACCATGACCCTGTATACTAGTCTATACCTTTTACTTTTGTACCACAAACTATCAAAGAAACCAAGATTAACAATCAGGGGGGGCTTCACTGGTCAACCATTCTTTTAGTAACATGATATATCTGCAACAAAATTCATTTACAACCACAACAAACCTGAAATCAACGTCAAAGCATAATACCCTTTTCTCTAGCCATTTCAATCACTGCATCTGCCTTCCCGGTATCATTAGCATATAACCCAACATATGATTTCCAGAGCGTTAATGAATATGGGTAAACCGATAACGCCCTTTTGTGAAAACTATCCAACATGGACTTGAAACCTGCCACCTGTTTTAGCAAACCAGCTGCCTCAACCCATACATACTCTGGTGCAACCGGAACAGCTTGAAATAGAGAATCAATCAACTGTGCGCTCGCCCAGAAAGACATGCTGGCGTTCGCATCTGAATGGTTCTTAAAAACAGATAGTGCTAGCTGGTAATTTGCGGGCCTCGTCTCCATTAAAGCTTCAACACAATCCACAAAATCTGCTGATTTTTCTGAAGCTTGAAAAGGTAACAGAGACGAGCCATAACATGAAGCAAGAACAAAGTTTAATAAAGATGAATCAGATGAAATCGGACACAGTAGATTGTTAACGAGTTTCTGCACTCTTGGCTTCACGATGCTTTTAATAAAGCTTCTAGAAAGAGGTTCAAGAGGTGGTGAAGCACGTGAATCCATTAGATATCGGTTCAACATGTTCAAGAAACTATGTAAACGGGCTTTCCCAAAACCGTTTTTAAGCAAAAACACAGCATGCTCTCTCACACAATGTTTATAGTCATCAGAAGAGGCAACTTCTAGAACCTGCTCCATGGCAATGCGGGCTTCTGAAGGTTCATTTTGCAGCTGTTTATGAAGGGAAAGATTAAGCAATCCAAACACAATGTCGGTTTGGGTCGAACTCGAAATCCAGGAGCTGATATTTAGGATTTCGGATTTTGGACGATGAGCCTCAGGAATAGCGCTAAACCACCTTTCCATTATCTCTTTTGCAAAATCGACTCTTCCATTCTGAAGGGCATATTCGGCATACTGGTTCCATATACACTGTATACCATCTTCTCCAACCCAATTACAAATAGCCTCTTCAAAAGCTGCATATGTTGACTCAACTGCACCAAACCCATTTACCCGTATTGATAAAAGAACGATTTCCAAGCATGATGGGTACAACTGAATATATTTTTTCGATACATTCTTGCATAAATCAGGACCTTCCAGTACAGCTGTACATCTGATGTGATTAAGAGCAAATAATTGCGCAGATTTAAGAGTCTTTTTGTCCTGATCTGATTTGCTATCAATATACTCGGTAGCCAGTTCCAAGAGGGTAACTGCTTTTTGCTTTACATCAGGTGTTAACTGAACAGAATTCCATTCTATTCCAGATAATTCTTTCTGACATTCAAATTGTTGCACGATGGTATCAGGTAGCTTTTTGTACATGATTAAGTAAATGCAACAAATCCACAAGACATATTTATCGGGATTTGTGAGGGATTGAAAAAGATCGGGAAGAAACGGAGGATTTAGATCAGTCGATCTGTCTGTAGAGGATAAGAAGTTGTGTACTTTTTCAATTGCATTGTTGATTTCACCAGAAGAGCATAAACAATTAACTAGTTGTAGAAAGAGATCCAAGATGTATTCACTATCAAGCTCGGGATTCCAGTTAGGAGTAGACGCATGACTACAGAGAGCAGATATTGCATTCTTATACGCAAACAGTCGGTCATCAAGTTTATCACGACTATTGATAAACATCAGCCACAGTTCATAAGATGATTCATTATGTTCAATCTGTAGACAAAATTTAACATCTATTATAATAACAAAATAATTAGAATAGATGAATGAGCTGATAATGATATCATAAAATGATGCAATGCAACTTGTATTTTTAAATTTTTCTTAAATAGTTAGAGAACATCTTTCAGATAATTAGAGAATACCCTGACAGAAACAGCTTAGGTAATCTGTAAATAATCTTGAAATAGCATAAAGCTTAAATAGAAACCATACACATGTATGTATGTTCACACAGATAAGTCAGAAATTTATAATGAAAACAGTTCATACACAGCATATCACATATGTGAAACCAATGACAATCTAGAGGACCAATTTTGTCATCATCATTTATAGGGTTCCTTGTCAAATTTAGGTTATTGCCATATTTTTAGAATTTTAGGATATATAAATTTTTTATCATATCATAGCAAGGTTGGATCAAGTGGTTATCACCTTTGCCTCTGAAAGACATAGGTCAAGGGTTCGATCCTCACTCCTTGCATGGCCGGAGGTCCTTTCCTACCTTTGGTAGAACCGGAAGGAACCTCTCTACCTTACGTAGGGGTATGGTTGTCTACGTTTCAACCTCCCCCATACACCGTGGAAGACGGTATTGGGACCCATAACCCGTGGAAGACGGTATTGGGACCCATAACCCGTGGAAGACGGTATTGAGTGTTACCTTACCTTTACCTTACCTATAAATTTTTTATCATATTTAAGTCCCAACAGGGATACGGCCGCGTGGGTGTTCTCCATTCAGAAAAGATAAAATACTGTAAATCATATCTTAGACTTTTGGGAGACTATTCACTTTACGCATCATCTAGCCCATTTGACAAGATTTCTTTATAGCTAATTTGTTTTTATCCTACAAGTGAAACTGCTACCTTCATTTTATATGAATAGGTAGATAGAGAGAGACAACCAGTTACGTAACGCTTGACACAAAGTAGTACGGAGTCCAGTTAATATATAAGACAGCAAAGTATGAGGTCGTCCTTAATGATGTAATATTGAGAAAGAGAGAGAACCAGTTACGTACCGCTTGACGATACATGTCATCTTTTCCAATTGACTTTTGATTGCTATAGTAAATGTACAAATAGACAATCCAGAGAATTACAGATTTCGGATGTTCCTCAAGGGCTCGTGCAAGAACTATAAGAGCCTGCATATTGTTTTATAAGTCAAGCATGGAATATACTTATACATGTAAGAATCACAACTATCAGATTTACCTCTGTACGTCCCTTCTGCTTGTTGACCTCCCTACTCAGATTAAGAAGAGCCATTTCAAGGGACTGATAAGCATCATCCATCTGTTGAACTGGCAGACCCTATATAAACATAGTATATACAAAGATGTTAGAAGACCAAATGTTGACTGTTTAGATTGGTTGTATTAGTAAAAAAAATAATATAGACAGCTTTGTTCTTACACATTTTGTCTTTAATACTTGAACAGAAAGTTATTAAAGACATAAATACAATTTCATCGTCCTATCATATACAGTATATCCTTCTCAGACGAATTTTAGTCAAATTCTTTAGCATAAATCATTGACAGCAAGATACTATCAGCTTAAATGAGAAAATCTATGGCTACAAGACATATAAAGCAAAATAGAATATACCATCCAAATCAGATTTTATTTAACGTGAGCAAATGGGTTCAAATGATATGTGCTTGGGATCATTCAGCTAAGTGTATAATCAGTGGAATAAAATTCTTCTGCTAAGAATAAGCATATTACAAGATATTCAAGCAGCAAACCGAAACAACATATTTTGCACAAACCACCTAGATGCGATTCAAGAACAAGGATGTTAAAAGACTTGCGCAATACCAATGTTTTAAAACCCGGGTTGACCCAGCCGGTTGAACCGGTTGACCCATGAACAGGTTGACCTGTGAACCGGCTCGGAGACCGGGCCTGATGTGACCGGGTTTTTGCTTGTTTGAGAACCGGATTGAACCGCCGGTTTTTTTATTAACCCGGGTTGATCCGGTTTGATAAACCCGCCCGGGTCATGACTTCTTTTTAAAAGATCTAACAATTTTTTTTCTTCCATAAACCTTTCTAAGTTTAATTGACAAAATGAAGTGGTGATGACTAATGTTAATTATAATAGAGTTAAAACCAACTTAAAGCACCAACTAATATGCTTATTATAGTCTATTACAACTTGTAATCATAAGTTAATTGTTTTTGCAAATCTTTGCTATAAATTTGTAGATATAGAACCTAAAAACTAAAGCTAATAAGTAAAAACTCAATATATTTTAAAACATTGCGCAATACTAAACAAACTAACACCATATACATGACAAGAATGCAACAAAGAGATGAGAGAAAAATAATGAGAGCGAGAGTGATGGGATAAGTGGACAAACCTCTCTGACATGTTTACCATGAAAGTATGAAGATTGCCTATTCCAAAGCCCATGGACCTCAATGCGTGTTTCAGGTCCATGCAGACTTGGCTCATCTGAGTGCAAATCTGAAAGAATTGAACTTGAAACAACCAAGGAAGCGCTAAAGTACTTCTGCCAACGTTGTTCAACAGGTTGAGCAAGAAGATATTTATATGGATGTGAATCGGCTTTCAGAATGTCTAAGAGCACAAGATAAGTAGGTGGAGCCAAAGAAAGAGAACCATCGCACTTGTTAGAAACACTAGTCTCACCACCAACTGTACTAGCTGCAAATAATACATGACAATAAAATGTTACAAATGTAAGTTTATATATTGGGAAAAAAAAAGTGCATACCTGAATAATCTCTGGCATGTTGCCAAGAGCACTCATCGTCATTGCATTTGCCTCGTAGTTCAAACATGCAAAGAGGCCAAAAGGGGTTAATTGCTAAGTTGCTGGAGTAAGAACCGACTTCATTGACATACATGTCCAATGAAGAGTATGTATTTGAACTAGAAACTAAATCACTAGGCCGGGACCCACACACCCCATCAAAGCCTATATCATCAGTGTGTGACTGCACAGAAGTCATCATGGCTGTGGACTTCACATGACCAAAAGCACTCCTTATAACTGGCTCAGCTAAAGAAGATCCATAAATGACGAAATCATTCTCAGCATCTAACTGGTCTTCGGATATACATTTCTCTCGTCTCCCTATATCTTTCAGGTGCATGAAGAAAATAATGAATTAGGAAAAATGAAGAATATGCAAGCACCAGAATACTGATCGACTGTTTTTATTTACTTTAGTCACTACTTTCGAATATAAGGGCAGGCCTTAAAAGTTGCATGTTCTTTTTTCACATTTTATTTTTCGATTTACTTCAGTCATGAGATTAATAAGATATTAATCAACATTTATACTTTTGACTTTTTGAGGAATCTTATTTGCTGCTATGAATATCGATAGCAAATGTAGAATGACAGTACTTAGATAAATACAGTTTCTTATACATAGAGAGATAATGAAAACAATGTAGAGTCAAAACAAGCTTTTTGAGATCAAATTTAAGAAGTAGGTTAGAAGTGCATTCCAAATAAGAAGTACCTCCAAAATCATAAGGTTGATCCTTCTCGGCCTCAGTAGATGGTATGTTTCCAGAACCTTCCATTATTTCCCCATCCTCTATTTCATCAGTAGCAGGCTCCGTTCTTTGACCCGATTCGTTCTTCTTGGAAGTTCTAGCTCCTAACCTTGCAAACAGTTGAGACCTCAATGTTGCTTCAAGAAGCAATGAGTCCTCTGTGGGGACTGAAACAGAATCGTTTGTCATTTCTTTAGTCTTTACACTGCTTATCCCTTGCCCATGACTATCTAGACTGTAGTCATCTTCAGCTAAATTATCATTCTCATGAAGTGACGAACATACATCATTCATTCTCTCATCCTCCTGAGGTTCTACATCATTCATTCTCTCATCCTCCTGAGGTTCTGATCCACTATTATCAGGCTCACTGCATGATTCAGACATCAATTTTTTTCCATCTTCATGTGCATCATCAGTAGACTGAAGATGAAACATATTCTTCACTTGATTGTTTTCAGACATATTAGTTATAGAATTCACATTAGCTATGGTAAGCTGATGTGGCGTATTCGACCAGAACATACTCGAGCCCTCCATTACATGAGAACGAATATTAGCTGCAAAAACATCCCTTTTGTTATAAAGATAGGAACATCTCTTGTTAGCCTCAGCTAAAGCTCGTTGGGCCTTGCGATAAGCTTTTAGAGCGTTTCTTTCTTCGATTTCACATCTGCGCCTATACTCTTGCGCTTCATCAAGCTCCTTGTCTTGCAATTCTTCAATCTCAAGTAGTGATTTCATATCCATCTCGCCAGTTGCAGGTATGTTTGTGGCGCCAAAATTATTTAAAAAACTTGAATTGTTCAGAGACCCCTGGCATTAGTTGAGAAGAAGATAGTTGGTCATGGTCTGATCAACAATAAGCACTTTATTCATCTACATAAGTATTTAGAGGTTTGTAAATGTCAAGTAGTTCACTAGATTTTTGTCTAATATACAATGATTTGTAGGAGCAGGGAATATTGATTCTGGATTCGAAATAATTAAATTATGTTATAAAGATAAATTATATCCTTCAAACATTAGATTGAGCAGCAAAACTACAAAATGTAGTCTATACATAATAATCAACTCAAATTCTACATAGCTAAAGCACAATTGCAATTTTTAAGTAATATGACATCAAGTATAGATTCATCTTTTGCCAATGGAGATGACTATACGAAAGATTATTCTTCCCCTACAACCCTTGAGGGTGCGTTTGGTAGGGAGAATTGCAGAATCACGAAATGCAGATAATATGAAAGAGGGCTCAAGAAAGTATGGCAACAAGACACAAAACTAAAGTAAGAAATAATATGTTTGGTACGGAAAAGCAGAGTTGGGAATAGTATTTAACACAATGCCATTATTAATTGTGTTTTGTTATGTTTTCTTAATTCATGTAATATGTAAAAATAGATAAACAGATTTTGGAAGGCTCGAATCTCAAAAACCATGTATATGAAGAATGAACAGATGTGGAAAGTGATGTTATCTGTGACAATGATATCCAGGACTTAAATACCTAAAACTTAAACAGATCTAACAAATAACAAATAATTAATAAGCAGAAATGTGAAAGAAGGGGGGGGGGGGGGGGGGGGGAATTACTATTATGTTACCGCCAGTAAGCAGAAACACCAGCGGCTGATGGTGATGGCAGCTGATGAATTTTGGTATCCAAATCACAAGAACCGCCAGTAAGCAGAAACACCAGCGGCTGATGGTGATGGCAGCTGATGAATTTTGGTATCCAAATCACAAGAACCGCAGAGGCGAAAGAGAGTGAATGGGGCTAGGGTTTCAAATAAAATATACGTTGGCATTTGAGATATACATAATATGTCATATATACTACTTTTATAAGGCAAATAACCAATTTCTCTAAGAAAATAAATTACGATTCCAGTATTCCTTATTTTCATTTCTCATCCTCTAACAAATAAGAAACAGAATTAATGCCATATCTATGATTAACTTTCTCCGCACCAAAGATGCTCTTATTGACTACTAAGGGTATGTTTGGCACAAAGTCACAAGAAACGCTGACTCGGCCGCGTTTCCCGTTCCGTATCGTTCGTGTCCAAACGTGGTACGATCGCGTACCGGATCGCTCGGGATCGTGATCTGGATCGCTCTATTCGGTGTTCCCAAACAACATCAATCGGCGTACCGAAGTCTATTGGTTCGACGTACCAAAATGAATTGGTACAGCGTACCAAAGTGAATCGGTACAGCGTACCAAATCTCTAACCACTTATTAGTTCAACTAGTTTAATTACCCACTCATATCTAACTTAAACCATTTACTTCAACTAAGTTAATTACATCAACTCATTGTCTTTATACTCCCAAAGATACAATTAATTTATTTGGCTTATATGTATACTAATGTAGAAATTTAATATTATTATTAATATGGTAAATTGTACCAAATCGGGTACATCCTACCAAATTGTATGGTACAGCGAACCGTAGCGATCCGAAATGAGCCTACCCCCCGTCGTACCGAATTTTAGGGACCTAGGGGGGGGGGGAGGATTACTATTATGTTACCGCCAGTAAGCAGAAACACCAGCGGCTGATGGTGATGGCAGCTGATGAATTTTGGTATCCAAATCACAAGAACCGCAGAGGCGAAAGAGAGTGAATGGGGCTAGGGTTTCAAATAAAATATACGTTGGCATTTGAGATATACATAATATGTCATATATACTACTTTTATAAGGCAAATAACCAATTTCTCTAAGAAAATAAATTACGATTCCAGTATTCCTTATTTTCATTTCTCATCCTCTAACAAATAAGAAACAGAATTAATGCCATATCTATGATTAACTTACTCCGCACCAAAGATGCTCTTATTGACTACTAAGGGTATGTTTGGCACAAAGTCACAAGAAACGCTGACTCGGCCGCGTTTCCCGTTCCGTATCGTTCGTGTCCAAACGTGGTACGATCGCGTACCGGATCGCTCGGGATCGTGATCTGGATCGCTCTATTCGGTGTTCCCAAACAACATCAATCGGCGTACCGAAGTCTATTGGTTCGACGTACCAAAATGAATTGGTACAGCGTACCAAAGTGAATCGGTACAGCGTACCAAATCTCTAACCACTTATTAGTTCAACTAGTTTAATTACCCACTCATATCTAACTTAAACCATTTACTTCAACTAAGTTAATTACATCAACTCATTGTCTTTATACTCCCAAAGATACAATTAATTTAT
This sequence comes from Tanacetum coccineum, assembly GCA_026074375.1. Classification (NCBI taxonomy): domain Eukaryota; kingdom Viridiplantae; phylum Streptophyta; class Magnoliopsida; order Asterales; family Asteraceae; genus Tanacetum; species Tanacetum coccineum. The sequence continues at coordinate 108,072 of BQNB010002697.1, forward strand.
TTGGCTTATATGTATACTAATGTAGAAATTTAATATTATTATTAATATGGTAAATTGTACCAAATCGGGTACATCCTACCAAATTGTATGGTACAGCGAACCGTAGCGATCCGAAATGAGCCTACCCCCCGTCGTACCGAATTTTAGGGACCTAGCGAACCGCGATCCCGTTTTGCGATCCCGTACCGAAGCGAACCGCGTTCCATGTGACATTACTTTGGCATAAGAAGCGGTAGCAGTAAGCAGTAACATAAAGTAGTGGTTGTAGGCGTGTTTGGTAATATAGTTGTTGCAACTATAAAGAATAAAATGACGAAAAAAGACGTATACATATCAAAGAATAACACACAACATGCATGTTAAATAAGTGTAAAAATATGTCAAGATAAAAAGTCATTTTCAATTATAAGCTGAATAAATGTTTTAGAAAATAAACAAGGGTTTGTCTAACGATTGCCCTCGGGGCACAAGTTTAAATGATTAAATAAGGAAATTTTAAGTATATTAATTGGAGCTTACGGTGTCCATGGCCGTTAGCCTTGGCGCCATCCCACCAGCGCACTAGTGGGTGGTGCCATGGCCTCTCGCATGTGTGGGCCAAGGGGTGTCCCATGGCACCAGAAATGGAAGGAGGGTGTTTTGTGTGGTGTTATACGTTAATGTGCTGAGGTGGCAACACTTTTACCATGGCACCAGCCTACGGCACCATAGGGTACCTTGTGCTCTCTTACAAAATCAGAGCTAATTAAGGTAAAATATAAGATCAATTAATGTGTATTAAATGCATTTTTCAATTTAAAAGGAAAGTTAGGGATGAATTAATGCACCTTAAGCGATGCCCTGAGGGCACTTGTTAGACAATCCCAATAAACAAAAGCTATACACTAACTTAGTCATTTTTATGATAATTAATATATTTAAAATCTATTAAAATATAAATCATATTAAAAGACAATAATTAAACAGTAACAAAAGAAATATATCTGCAATACCACCCCAACTAAAAAACACGAGATACACTTAAAAAGATAACCGGTATACAACCTTGCAAATACGAGGGTACTTTAGTAATTTTGTGCCATATGCACTCTCTCAAAACTCTAAATGCTTGTGGAACTAGCGTTGGGAAAATAAGCGGTGAGAAAAATAGGAAACAGCTATTTGCTTGTTGCCAAACACGCCTTGTGTCCAAAAGGCTAAATGCTAGCTGCCAAACACACCCTAAATGTGACTTAAGAGAGTATAGATTTTCCTAGAGATAGAGGACAATTTTTTTATGCTTATGAAAAATGTGAACTTAGGACCCCTTAGAAGCTAGTGAATATCGAATTAAAAATCAGGTTATACAGATTATTCGCAATGACATCCTATGATATCTTTGTTAGCTTTATTATACAAGGGAAACCCCATACAAGCCACCTTTAGTTACATGGAGGGTAAACCCCGGACTCCAGGACCACCCTGCAAGATCCATAGAGCGAGGCAAATCACCAGCCGTCCACAAACTAGATTATCGTTACATACTTTATTTTAGTATTTAGCAAGTCATATATTGAGCATATATGCAATAATTACCAACTGCATTTATTAAAAATTAGCATCTAAAAAGCATACTCAGAATGGGAGTTCATCATATGATTGAGATGTTCTGAAAAATAATAAGAATATAATAATTATGATATTATATTATAATTATTCTTAATGGTATCTAAGAGGTGATGCATTGGTGTTTAGTAATGTAGCCCAAAGTGTTGATGTGGTTTGTCAAATAATAAAAGTAGTAATTTTACCGGGGTAATTCCTTTACCCAAAAAAAAATAGAAAAAGTAGTAAATAAAACAGTGCATGTTGTTTGAAAGGCGACTATTGTTAGTACTATTAAAATAGTCACCTTACATTTACAATTAGAAAATGATGTTAAAAAATAATAAAAGCATATGGTTTAGACACGCCTAATTTTGATAAGTTTAGTATGCATATTGCCAGAAATAGGCCCATCTTCATTGTATGTGAGTTTTTCGTTACTGGATAGCATTAAAATGTTAACTGCACCATGTCATTGCAAATAACTATGTGAGTAGGCTGTAGGATTTGCATCTTGGCTCAGGCCTGACTAGTTAGAGTAGTATGCCAGAACTCTTTTTCTTTTGGTGAGGATCAAATTGACGGGCTAGAAGCAGAATTTTTCTAGTTATAGAAGTCAAACTATGAAGCTATGAGACAAACAAAAGTTAGATGAACCGCATAATGGCAAAGTGATGCCTAGTTATGACCATTACATAGATATACTTTAGGTTCCTACTTGGATAAGGAAAACAAATTAACAAGTATTAATAATCTAAGGCATAAAGTATGTAGCATAGTTATAAACAACTTTTTCATATTATAATATTAGATTTGGTTGAGGGCACTGGGTGCTTCTTCTGTTCTTCAGCCTATAGTGAAGATAAGTTTGTGCTCATATGTATCAGTATATTCGCTGAAGTGTGAACATATTCACATCAGTAAAAACATATTTGGCGCTAGAGGGTAGACATAAATAACAAATGAACAGAAAGGTTGACAAAATCTCTTTCCAGGCATGTATAACAATAGGTGAAGCCAGAATTCAGAACAAACAAACACATAAGACTGCCACTAGAAGTGTAAGCTTAAGAGCTGATTCCAACTTCTCCACATAGCAAAATATTATATGTACCTGTCTAGGTGGAGAAGCTTGAACAGTATGAGCAGTTGATGGGACAGAAGGTCCGGCCACATTTGTGATGTTATGCTGCCTACTATTCATGATTATGTCGGTACCTACACAAACACTTGTTATGTTATTTTATGCCTCCTCTTGTAGAACAAAAAATATAGCATTAAACAGTTCACATCTTCCTTTTCAACCTGATGGCGGAATCGTCAAAGGAATGTCATGATTTTCCACTTCCTTTATCTCCTGCATTGCACTGGACTGACCTGCCTCGCCTAAAATTTCCTTGTCACAATAGCCACCGTCATATATACTCTTCAAACCATCACTTCTTGTTCCTATATTTTTGGCTGCTAATGTTGATTCTGAAGAAGGCATCTCATGTTGACCAACAGAGATTAAAGTCGATGTGAGAGGCTCACTAACTTTGAGACGCTTATTATCTGGGTCCTTTGCTTCAACAAGTACGCGGTCAGTAGAATCCCTGATCCTAACACCACTACTCTTCAGATTCATATTCGTAACATTCTTCAACGAACTTAAAGCTACGTCCTTGTCAAGTTTTCCAGCTTTACTCTTCAACTCACTTTCACGAATTGCAATCAATTGCCTTAAATCTTGGAGTTTATTGCTGTTGACATGAACATTTTGGCCGAATTGAACTTTGCTAGGGGCATTAGAATTTTTAATATGAGATTTGGGCCCAATGAATGTATTCCCGCCATTCTTGGACGAGGTTCCATTAGCTCTGTTCGCTGCTGAGACAAATGTTCGACTCGTAGATACTTTTTTGGGTATCTTACTGTTGGTATTGGCAGATTGTTTTCCTTTTTGAAAGTTCCCAAATATAGTGGGAAATTTTCTATTCTGCGCAGCTCTTTTTGTCATTTCATCACAGTGGATTTCGTTTCCTTCTGTGTATTCTTCAGAGTTACTGTCACTGTCCTCGTCTGAGAAACTGATCAGAAATGGCACCCACTTCTTCTCAATACTTTTACGGTTGTTTAAATGCGCAGAACTTCTTGAAGTCACAGGAGTGGGTGTAGGATTGTGAGTCAGAGCAGACGTCCCTATCAAATATGCAGTAAACATGAGCATAAATTGTCACTGAAACCATACGGGTAAAAGAATGTACAAATATCATAACTTGCTTACATAGCCGTGCATTACATATACAGTTAAACAGGTAATGAGATATGGAAAATTAACATATGGGAGTGTAGAATATGTTGTGAAATGGCGTTTGTGTCAAAAAATACTGTGATCCAGAATAGATATATATATATATATATATGTGGGTCATAGATTACTTGCATACATTTAATAAATATGTGTGTGCGCCCATATCACAAGGTAATCATAAATAAAAATTACAACCAATAATAGAACTTAGATAAATACTGGCACCAAAAGAAAAGGAAGAGGACAGCTGGAAACAAGGAAGCAGCATAAAGTTATCCACCTCGGCTCCATCCGATACCTTTACTCTTCAAATACGCGTTTATTACTGTCCACGCATTCAATTGGTTTGAACTGTTGGTCAAATTAATTGACTTTTTCCTCCTTTTCTTTTCTAGGAACTCCTCATAATGAGCAAGTACTATTAAATCCGAGTGATCAATTATGCTTCATTTTGTATTTCTTTGCATCTAATCTATATTTGTGTGAGTGTGTATTTGCTACTCCAATTCAATAAACAAGCTAAAGTTCCTTTTGATATGACAGTTCCTTAACACCCTTCTACTTTTACAGGAAATATATCCAGCAGAACAGAACGTTGTCGTGGACTCTGGCAGAATTGGTTTAGAACTTTAGATGGTCATATATTATTTCACAATGTTATATCCTTCATCAGGTAATGTACAGGTCCTTATATTTAACTATTCCACCTTACATTAGACTATAAATCATTTATACACACTCAATTTAAATGGGTACCAAAACCTACCTGTCTCAGCAACGCTGGTGTCCCTGTTGAACGGTACCGCTGGAAGAATTGTGCTACCACGTAACCCGGAACCAGCAGCCTCCTGTAAGAAACTCACCACATCAGTTCAAGTTACGGAAAATAGGCAAGAAACATGCAAGGTCCCCTCGAAACAGGGTTTCCCAATACAGGCTGAACCAGACATGCATTAATTGCAATTAAACACATAACGACAACGCCAAACAAAGAAAATATAATTATAACGTCAAAAACTCTAATTCAACTAGCAGCAGAATGGTCATAAAATAACCCAACGAGCACAAAGATGAGTAAATGCATCTTCATGCATGTAAGTCTCCAACTGCTACATTGAGCTTCATAAGCCTCCAAATCTTTTCAACAAACTTCTCGCTGTATTAATAACCAACTGAAGATACCATAAATAGATCATATCCATATACACCTTTAAGCGACAAAATATAACCAGGTATCAAAGAAAAAAAACCACGCTGTTGTAATACCAAATTTTTTTTTAACTAGTCCAAAAGACATCAGAGGATATATACTTTTGAGAACCTGGTGAAACAATCCGCTGATTAATTAAGCTTCTTATAAGCCTCAAATAGTTGGCATTTGGCATTTAGTTTTAAAAGCGATTATGTGATATAATGATAACTAAATGATCAGCTATTCATGTATTAAACAAACTTTGAGTATCCATAAATTTACAAATAAAATGGCGTCTAAATGATCAACCAATCAGAATCGGTTTTGTTTCACCTACTCCTCCAACTTACCACCCAAAACTTGTTATTTGATCACTTACTAATCAAAATAAGCATGATCAGTTTCACTGTACCTAAGCGCTAAAACTAATCTATAAAAGACAATAATAAGATAATCACTTTCAACACACAATTCCAAACACCTCTATAGCCCAACAAAACAATCAAAACATTAAACAAGTAAAGTTCATATAATTACCATACAACAAAAGTTTCGTACAGCCCCTAACTGGAAAGAAAACCAACGAAAATACAAAAAACCTAATGACGATGGAACCAAACAACGTCCCACATATTATCGCATTAGATGTAAGCTAATTAAAACATCAAAAAGAATAGATTTAACTCCTGGAATACACAAATAGAACTAAACTAGAAATAAATAATACCAAAATCCAACTGACGATTTAGCCAAAATATGTATCTAATATAATCGTATTAAACATAAGCTAACTAAGACATCTAGAAAAATAGATTTAACATCTAGAATATAACCACATTATTTTACTTTCAAAACACACTTCCAAACACACCTAAAGCGGCAGCGAAACGATACAAACACTATTCAAGTAAAGCTCCTATAACCATAACACACCATAATTTAACTAACAAAACTAAACAGGAAACAAATCACAACACGAATAGAATCGCAATAAACTAGAGATTCAAGACTCGCATAATTTCACTTTCCCAAGACAATTCCAAACACACCTAAAGCGGCAAGGAAAGAATCACAAACACTAAACACGTAAACCTCCAATAATCACCATACAACATATGTCCTTTACAAGCCCTAATTCAACTAACAAAACAATCAAAAGCAAACAAGAAACAAATATAACAAAAACCTAACAATAAACAATACATTCATTATTTCACTTCCAAAAACACCTAAAACGATGAAATAAACACTCAAGCCCTAATTTAACTAATAATGCGAATAAAAAAAACCGGAAATAAACGATAGGTCTCGCATTAAGCATAATAAGGTGATTAAGTAAGGTAAATAAAATAAAATAATAAAATAAAGTAAGTTATAAAATAAAAAAACGGTTACGTCGTTTTCGGAAGCAGAGAGTTCGCCTTCTTCTCTAATTTTGGATGAATTTGTTTTTGTATTCTTTTGATTTTGATTTGGATTTTGAGTTTGAGTTGAGGTTGTTATAACAGGATGCTCCTCCATTTGATATCAAATTAAATTAAATAAAAAAAAAGGAGGAAAGTGTGTTCTATTCTATGCTAAAATATCTATCAATCTCTATTTGTTTCTGCGTGTATGTATTGTATGAATGGAATGATGGTTGAAATAAATAGGAACCGGTCAAGTGACGTTTGTTTTCTTCAATTTAGGGGTGTTTGGGTAAAGCTTTCTAACATGCGAAAATTACATACTTGTACCTTTAGAGATTCAGTATATAAAAAAGAGACACAACACTCGTTGAAGATTTTAAGTATTGTTCTCGAGTCCGGTAGGTAAACATTCACGTCCCAAAGCGTCTAAAAGCTAGCAAACAAATTAATTCACTCGTGTTAAATATTGTGTGTAGTTCACGAGTGAAGCTTTTTGTAAGAGGGGTTCACGAGTGTTTTATTGGGAAGGAGGAAAATCCAATTGAATGGCAAGAAAATTGAATGACAATTAAAGGGAAATCTGATTTATAAACACAACGATGAGCAACAGTTTACCTCACAAATTTCATTTCATATTGTCAAAGCATTATAAGATATTTAAGTTTTTATACTTGGTGGTGGCTTTGTATTAACATTTGGTGGTGGTGGTGACTTTGTATAAAGACGGTGTTGTGGTGGTGGCGGCTATTAGTGGTGGTGGCAATTGGTGGTTTTGCGGTGGTTGTGACGGAGTTGGTAGTTTTTTTGTAGTGTCGTGCTTGGTGGTTATGTGGTGTTGGTGACTGATGTGTTGTCGTGCAGGGTTGATTTTAGATGATTCAAGTTTTAAATTTATATTTTGCCGACTTTACCTAAAAACAAAAAACTTTAAGAAGGCAGTTATGTACCGGTCAGATGGGAGTTTTGTGGTAAGTAGGATGTTGATCACTAAGAGCGAGAAACACTTTCAATTTATTAATATTTTGGTTATCTAATATATGTTAGTTTTATTTTGTTCTAAACATATGTTAAAACTTTATGGTAATCCTAATCTACTAGATGGGGGGGTTTTTCAGGATGAGAGACTGGCACTGGGTTTTGTGGTGACTCAAATACAATTCAAGACACTTTAATACCAAGCAAGCAAATGTTACAGAAGATAAAGAAGAGCTGGTCGTAGCCAAATATAAGAAAACTGTATTAGCCATTATTAATCCGATTAGAACGTTAGTTTGTTTATTTAGTGCAATGATTACTTATCTCGAGGCGGCATATCATTCTTAAGACTTAGGCGTTACTTCTTCTTAAGACCTAGACACGCTAATTCTATCACAATTAAACGCATCCGCATAAAGCATTCTTATTTGCTGATTATAATCTATCTTAGCGATTAAAGCATTGGTGATCTTGTTAGAAAAACCATCGAGGAAACAGAAATATTTATTTCCTGCGAGTCTTTCTAGCATTTGATCCATAAATGGTAAAGGAAAATGATCTTTTGCGGTTGCTTCATTGAGTTTACGATAATCGATGCATACTCGCCAACCTGTAATGGTTCTGGTTGGAACAAGTTCATCATTTTCGTTGGTGACAACTGTAATACCACCTTTCTTTGGTACACAGTGGATAGGACTAACCCAAGGACTATCGGCAATTGGATAAATTATACCGGTATCCAAGAGTTTCACGATTTCTTTTTTGACAACTTCCTGCATGTTCGGATTTAACCTTCTTTGTTTTTGGACAACGGGTTTCTTATCATCCAGAAGTTGTATCTTGTGTTTGCAAAATGATGGGCAAATACCAGGAATATCTGTTGTTTTCCAAGCAAAGGCTTGCTTGTGCTTTTTAAGGACATATATGAGTTTGTTTTTCTTTTCTTTGGATAGCTGAGATGATATGATAACAGGAAGAAAGGAGGGTTCTTCCAGGAATACATATTCCAGATTATCAGGAAGGGGTTTAAGTTCGAGATCCGTAGGAGGTTCTTCGAGAGATGTTTTGATCTTATAATCAGTATTGATGGTGATTTTTTCGAATGGCGGATCTTCGGTATCGGATTCAGAGTCAGAGTTTTCATCGGCAGTCATTGCCATGAATTCATCAAATTCAGCAAAGATTTCTTCTTCGAGAAGGGTTCCTTCAATGGAATGAAGAATTTTACTACCTTCGTCTAGAAGAGCGTCGAAATCTTCTTCTAAGATTTCATCGATGACATCGATACTGAAACAGGTATCATCGTTTGAATAGGAGTGTTTCATTGCAGAATCGATATTGAAAATCATTCGTTCAGTTCCAACTCCAAGGTTGAGTTGTTTCTGTTTAACTCGAATTACTGCATCAGCAGTGTGAAGAAAGGGTCGTCCTAAAATGAGTGGAACTTTACTATCTTCTTCCATTTCGAGAATAACGAAATCAGCAAGAAAGGTGAATTTACCAACTTCAACGAGCATATTTTCAGCTATTCCAACAGGGTATTGGAATGATCTGTCGGCTAATCTTACGCTTATTTTAGTAGGTTTAAGATTTTTGAGAGATAATTTGGCATATAGTGAATATGGCATAAGGTTAATGCTAGCACCAAGGTCGGCTAAGGCATTGCAGGAGAAAGTTTTGTTGAAATTACATGGAATAAGAAAACTTTCGGGGTCTCCGAGTTTAGGTGGAACTTTGTTTTGGATCATCGCTGAACTTTCGTCGCTTAAGAAAGCGGCAGAAATTTGTTCGATTTTATGTTTGTTGCCTATGAGTTTCTTGAGAAATTTTCCATAATTAGGCATTACGGCCAAGACATCGATAAGAGGTACATTGATTCGAACTGCGCGGATTACGTCTAGAAATTTTTTGTATTGAGCTTCTATTTTTTCTTTCCTTAGACATTGAGGATATGGGATTTTTTGTTTGTAATGGTTTGGGTAATGTAGTTTCATTGACTGGTTCTGAATTTTGAATTTTCGATTGTGGTGTAGGTTATTCGTTTTCTTCATCGCTATCGTCGAAATTGATAGGTTTTCAAAATTAGTTTGTTGATCATTTGAGTTCACTGATGGGTTGTAGGATTTACCACTTCTTGTGAATACGGCATTCACATGCTCGTTGCGAGATTGTGGTGGTTGGTAGGCTTTGGAAGTGTGTCCTTTTGGGTTTGGTTGAGTGTTACTAGGAAGGGATCTAGAGGGTCGACCAGATTGCTTGTCAGCAAGTCTGTCGAACTTGGTTTCAAGATTTTGAATTGAAGCTTCATGATTTTTGGCTACGGTTTCAAGTTGAGTTTTAAGATCCATGAACGTTTCTTTGACGAAAGCGTTGGTTGACTGCTGAGATTTCATGAAATTATTGAATTGTTTTTGAAGATCGTATGGTTTATCATCAGTATTGGATCGGTAGTTGTCTCGATTGTAACTACTTCATTCGTTTGAACGCCAATTATCGCGATTTGAGTCTCGGTCGCGGTAATCATTGTAAAAACGAGTCTTACAAAAAGTTTGCATGAATTTAGCTTCCTCCTCACGGGACATAGGTATATCATCTTCATCAAGATCGGGTTTTATTTTTTTAGCTTGGGTTTGGAGTTCTTTATACTGAGCATCTATTTTCAGGGTCATGGCATCCATTCAGGCCATAATTCTGTCAGTATTGGAATTACTGCTGCCTTCATAAACGAAAGCAACGGTTTTCTTAAGAGATGATTTAGTTTTTTAGTTTTTAGCCCAGTCGAGTTTTAGTAAGTCCTTGTCTTCCAAAAGCTGATAAGCTTGATTTGCTATTTTATAGAGGAAAATACCACCAGCTGCAGCATTTAGAACTTCTTGAGTTATTTCGCTTAGACCATGATAGAAGATTTTGATAATGTTTCCTTTGGACAGATTGTGACCATGACAGTTTCGGAGCATTTTCTTCATACGACGCCAAGCGTCGGTTAGAGATTCGTTCTCGTGTTGAGAGAAATCTCGGATTTCTCCGAGGAGTCAGTCGAAAAGAGCTGGGGGAAAGAATCAGCTAATGAAAGCGGTTTGGAATTCATCCCATGTTTTGATAGTTCCTTCGTTGAGTTTGTCAAACCATGTTTTTGCTTCCCCAGTAAGGGATAGGGGAAACATCATTAGGCGGACGGCTTCATTTTCGGTATCTCTGTATTTAAACATATCGCAGATTCCGAGGAATTCATGAATGTGTTTATGAGGATCGATTTTGGTTCTTCTATCAAATTGGTTTCCCTTAATAAGGGTCAAATGGTTACCTTTGATAGCAAATTCGTTAGCGATTTCAGGAATAGTGATTGCGGAACCAGGAGTCGAAGCAACAACACGGTCAGCAGCCCACATGGGTTCATCATCCGTTGGTAAAGGTTTTCAAGAGTAACTATAAAGTAACGGAAGTGGCTGATGTCGAGAATTGGCAGATAGACAATTCTCAGGTTTTTAGGTGGATTGTTTCTTTGATCGAATGGAACTCTTCGGTTTCGTCGATGACGTCTTCGATTCAGAGTACGTTTAGGTTCAAGTAATGGTTCAACAAGTTCAGAATTAGAAGCACGTGTATGCATCCAAAGAAGAATTTGTTCGGGTCAGTTTGCCAGAAAACTGTACGGCAATTTAAAAAAGAGGGAGAGTTAAAGAGATTTTCTAGAGTTTAACTACAGAACAGCTAAGAAATCCCCGGCAGCGGCTCCAAAAACTTTGATGTGTTTCAAAAGCTTTAAATTTATAAGACTAAAAATACCGAATAATTATATGGAAACACACGGGTAAAAGTATAACCCACGTATGCAGTATAATCATTTTAGGTAAGACCATGTCGTCCACAGGGATTAGAGTAGTGTTCGAATAATCAGAAAGAAAATAGACTTTAACAATTTTGAAAATAACTTTAGTTTTATCAATGATAATAAAGATGACTACTCGGATAGTTGAGAATAATTCATAAGTGTTGGAAATGATTTGACCTCGAAGATGGGACTTTAATTTATAAAAATGATTTCTCGTCAGAAAGCATTTTTATGAACTAAATTGATTAACTTAAGACTTATATTTAGTTAACTAGACCAAATGTGTCACTCAAATAATCCAGTTATTATTATATCAAAGCTTATTTTGTTTATTAATTTACGAAAGTGGATTTCTTAGCACAGACGTTAAAGACCATAGACAAATCTTTAAAATCACATAGATCATAACGGGTCTTTCGACCTATACCGATATAATTATATAATTTAGTTGATAAGCAAAAATGGATAAGATAAGATATAACAGGTTTGCAACATAAGCTTAAGATTAAAACGATCAAAATCATACCAAACACTTATTCATTATTGTAACTTCACTGAGTAGTCATGAGAGAATTAGCCTCTCATGGCTAAGGATTTCATAACAAAAGTAGATTTTACACAAACTTCCATTATTTCAATAACTAATTAGGAAACCGTCTTTGTTCTTGATCATTAGATCTTTCTCTTCAACTTAGGAGGTGTTTCTTGGTGTTTTTGGTGAAAGGAGGGAAATATGTTTGTGTGAGAGATGATTGGTGAAGAGAGAATAGAGAGAATAGGATGATTTGAGGATGCAAATTCGTCCTTTATTTATAGGATAAATTTGGTGAAAAGTGTGGCGGTTTTAGGAAAAAGTGCAGCGCACTTTGGGAGTTAATGCGATAGCATTTAATGACTTTTACTAGAAGTGCGGCGCACTTACAAATAAGTGCGGCAGTTTTGAGGAGTTAATGTAGGAGCATTTATTAGACTTTAATTCTTCAGACTTTGGGAAAAGTGCGGCGCACATAGGTATGAGTGCGGCGGTGTTTTGGCTTCACAGGAAAGTGTGGCGCACAATGTAGCAAGTGCGGCGGACTTCTTGATCTTTGGCTAGATATCTTGTATTCGTCTCATAAAGTGTATAGATTCGTGAGCTTGGGTCTCTAGAGTCTTCAAGTGAACCTATAAGCAATTCAAGCTTAATTAAGTATCAAAAGTTCACGAAAAATAATAAAATACACATAAATAACGCCATAGAAAACATGTATAATTTGGGCGTTATCAGAGTTTTTCGTTCTAATTCTATTTTCCCTTATTATTTAATTATTTTATCTATATAACGAGGACGTTGTATAATTTAAGTGGGGGGAGGGGTGGATAATTAGAACGTACTTGTCTTCTTTTTTACAAAATCACATGCAAAGTGCTTAAAAATGGTCAAAATTAAAAAAATCAGCATGACTTTTGTAAAAATCACTAGTTACATTACCTAGCGCACTATAACCCTCGATACATATTGTGAGAATTAAGCCTATTTTGTTTCCAACTGTCTACTAAATTCCACAAATTTATGAGTGTGCCGGTGATGTAGTGGACTTTAGAACTTGGCCTGGTTTATCTCTCGAGACTGCCTTGATTAGTACTATAGATTTAGATGGAAGAACATGTTCAACTGATAAATTTCTAGGATTAAACCAAATAGCCTACATGTTGTAAAAATAACTAACTTAACTAGTTAGTTAACTCCCGTGTAACCCTTAATTACTCTTATTTTTAAAGTAAAATCCCCTAGAACAACCTGTTGAGCCATTCCTTTCTTTTTTTACACCATATTATATGTTTCGTTATACCTTTGCACCTTTGTCTACCGTGTAGATTAAGCCTATTTCTCTATGTTGCTAGTTGCTTTCGTGTAAAGTCTTGTATTTCCTGTGTTAAAGTGAAATTTTTCTATCTCTGTAATGGTCGGGAAGTTACACAATGCAATGGGAATTTATGTAGCTCGTAAGTTTCGCTACTTTTTGCAATTATGAATTATGTCCGATGAAGAAGTACTACAAGGAAAAGATTATCCGGATAAATTATGAAAGTGAAGATGGTGGAATCAAACCGAGGTAGTTTTATAAAAAGTGGCCGATATCACCACTTGTGTAAAAGTCTGTGATCGAGGCGTCTGTTTATATATTCGAGTCTTTGTCATGGAACGGTCGGGGGAAAGTTACTAGCAACCGCACCTTATTTGTTGGCTTAATCTATTTGTTTTGTGAATTTTATTTAATAACCATTTTACTTCCCTTTCCTAGCAACTAACCTTAGTGTCTACTTGAACGAGGACTTATTCGAGCATGTATGTCTATTCTGTCGTTACGGCCATGCATGCATGTCTCAGCTGCCTTGTTAGATGACGACTTTTGGTGAAAGTTATAAGGTCCCTACCATATATCATTCTTCATCCTAACCGCTGATTAAACACAAACAAGGATGTGTTCAGAATGTATATGTCTATTCCATCATTACGGCCGTGTATATACGATATAGCTGCCTTGTTGGTGTGGTGCTTATGGTGAAAGACTGTTGAATGATCAACCATAAGCCTTCTTAACCTAAT
>BQNB010002698.1:2474-76230 GCA_026074375.1 Tanacetum coccineum
TTTTCTTTTATACTTGTTTTTCCATTTAAGCTTTCAGCCACTTTTGGCTTATTCCTGGCTTATTGGAATAAGCTGCTTTTAGCTACTTTCCATAATTTTTTCAGATTTTTCTCATTTTGTTTACTATATATAATCGTTTTTTCTTTTCAAAATAGTTTTTAATTCATTAAAAATTATTAAAAAGTCAAAAAAATATAATTCTTTTTTAGAAACTTTTCTTTTATCATTTAGCATCTAGGAAAATTAAATTTGCATCCGTAAGGTTAAAATTTCTCAATTTGGTTTTTTAAAGAACGGGTTTTCAATCCCGTTCTCGTTTTTAGGTTTTAATCACTTTTAGCTTTCGTTTTTAGGTTTTCTTTAATCGTTTTTACATTTTAATCATAGAATTAGGAAAACCAAATCCAAAAATCCTTAATCCATTCAATTCACGCGATCAAAAATGTTCTTAATTTTTAATTCGCACCTCGTTGGGAGAACGACCCGGAGGATTTTTGATTTTGCTTTGGTTAAAAGCAATTTCTTTGAGTCTTTCAGAATACGTTTACTATAATTGAATTATAACTATTGATTTTCCTTATTTATATATACTAAAGGCAAAATCTGTAGTTATCACTAAGGACACCAAATCGAATAATAGAGTCATGAAGAACACTAATGCTAAGAGTTCAACTGCACATGTTCGGAAGATGCCACGTAGTGCTAGTATAGATTCTAATACGTGTGAAACAAAGAATTCGAATGTATGTTAATCAAACGCAAGTGTATTAAGTACCAAGACTATAAATACTTTTAATGACGGTTCGAATATTGTTTGTGTTTCTTGTGGAAAAGATGTGTTTTTGCTTTCTCATGAAAAATGTGTTGCTCGTTATGCTTTGTCTAGGAGTTCTAGTGTAAAAAGAGCCTTATTCACTACCCTCATAGCAGCGAAATCTAAGAATTTAGGAGCTACTTCCGTAGTTGTGAAATCTAGATTAAGCGTTGCTAAAACCCCAACAGCAACAAATAGGGTCTCTAGTGTGTTACCACTATCTCCCGATTCTTGTCAAAGTAGGACACTTAGTAATTACATGAAAAACAAAATTGCAACAAGTAAAAAGTGGCAAAAATGGTTTGAATACTAACAAAGTTTTAATTGGACACCCATGAACAAAACCGCTCAATCAATTCCTAGTGAAACAAAGAGTCGTATCCGTGTTCGTTCTACATCTAACACACTGGTTACCACTCAGAAATGGGTAGCCAAACTGTCCACTCTCCCATCTACATTTGTTTTGTGTGATGCAGGTGATCCAACTCGTCCTTTGGATTGTTGATAGCGGATGCTCGAAGCATATGACTGACAATCTTCAACTGCTAAGAAATTTCGTTATGAAATTCATGGGAATAGTTCGCTTCGGGAATGATCATTTCGCTGCAATCACTGGATATGGAGATTATGTTCAAGGCAATCTCACGATATGTCATGTATACTACGTTGAAGGCCTTGGTCATAATCTATTTTCGATCAGACAATTTTGTGATGGAGATCTAGAAGTAGCATTTCGTTCAAACACGTGTTATGTTCAGAATTTAGAAGGTGATGATTTGCTTACCGGTTCTTGCGATTCAAATCTATACACTATCTCTATTTCCGAGATGGCGGCTTTTTCTCCAGTGTGCTTAATGTCCAGAGCCATATCAACAAAATCTTGGTTATGGCACCACATGCTTTCTCATTTGAATTTTGGTACCATTAACCAACTCGCGTCAAAAGATCTAGTTGATGGGCTTCTAGAATTTAATTATAACAAAGATCACCTATGTTCAGCATGTGAACAAGGTAAAAGCAAAAAAGCATCACTTCCACCAAAATTGGTTCCAAGCACAGAATCCAAACTCGAACTACTTCATATGGATTTGTGTGGGCCAATGAGGCTCGCGAGTATCAACGGAAAGAAATATATTCTAGTGATCGTTGATGATTATTCTCGGTATACCTAGGTATATTTTCTTCGTACCAAATATGAGGCTCCAGATATGATCATCGATTTCATTAATCAAGTTCAAAGGAATCTAAAGGCTCAAATTCTGATGATTCGAACTGATAATGAAACCGAATTCAAAAATGAGAAATTACGGGCGTTTTATGTAAAGTTAGGCATCGTTCATAAAACTTTAATTGCTCGTACACCTCAACAAAATAGTGTTGTTGAACGACGAAATCGAACACTAGTTGAGGCTGCTCGAACAATGCTTATCTCGGATTTTTTTGGGCCGAAGCTATTGCTACTGCTTGTCAGGATCGCTCTATTGTACATACACGGTACAATATGACTCCTTATGAGCTGATTCAAAGACGAAAACCTAATATTCTATACTTTCATGTGTTTGGATCTCTTTGTTATCCAACAAATGATTGTGATGATCTTGGGAAAATGAAACCGAAGGATGACATTGGTATCTTTATTGGTTATTCTGAGTCATCAAGAGGATTTCGTATCTATAACCGCCAAACCAAAAAGATAATGGAAACGATGCATGTCTAGTTTGATGAACTCACAGCTATGGCTTATAAATATAACAATTCAGAACTCGGAACAAACTACATGAGTTTTCAAGATTCATCGGAAGATTCACAACCTGTACCTTCAAAAACAGACTTGGATAATTTGTTTGGTCCTCTATATGAAGAATACTATGCGACGAGTTCACCAGAAGTGTCAGATAATTCCGCTGCAAATACTCTTGATAATGAAAACACTTCTTCATCATCGTCAATTGTCGTTAAAGAAGATGAAGCTCCTCAAATAGTATCCTCATCAACAGAACAAGTTGTCACTGAACCAAACTCTCCAGTCTTGAATGAAAATGCCGATGAATTAGTTCAAGAAGACGTTGCAGAATTTGATGGAAATGTGTTCTACAATCCACCTCAAACTCCGATGTTCGAAGAGGCTGAGTCATCTTCAACATTTCAGGATCCATCAAATATGCATGAGTTTCATCAAAAACATCGCTCAAGTGATAGGTGGACTAAGAATCATCCAATTGAACAAGTGATTGGTGATCCCTTAAAACCTTTAATGACAAGAAATCGACTTTAAACCGATGCAGAAGTTTGTATGTACGCACTAATAGTGAGTACAATTAAACCAAAAAATATCAAGGAAGCTATGCTTGATCACAGCTGGATTGAATCCATACAAGATGAGCTTAACCAGTTCAAACGCCTTGATGTTTGGGAACTTGTCGAATGTTCGATTGGCGAAAACATAATCGCAGTCAAATGGATTTGGAAAAACAAGACTGATGCTGAAAACATGGTTATTCGAAACAAGTCTCGTTTAGTTTCCAAAGGATATGGTCAAGAGGAGGGAATCGATTTTGAGGAATCATTTGCACCAGTTGCAAGACTCAAAGCTGTCAGAATCTTTGTGGCGTATGCGGCTCACAAGAACTTTCCTATATACCAAATAGACGTCAAAACGGCATTTCTGAATGGTCCACTAAAAGAGGAAGTTTTTGTTCGTCAACCAGATGGTTTTGTAGATCCAGACTTTTCGAACCACATATATCGTCTTAAGAAAGCTCTGTACGGTCTTAAACAAGCCCCTAGAGCCTGGTATGACAAGCTTTCCTCATTCTCAATCAAACACCATTTCACAAAAGGTATTGTCGATCCGAAATTATTTACAAGAAGACACGGGGATGACATTTTATTAGTTCAAATCTATGTCGATGACATAATTTTTGGGTCAACAAAACCAGTATTTTCAACAAGATTTGTGATAAGTGTAAAATACACATATCCATTAATACCTAAAATAACCCAAATAAACCCAAAAACAGTCCAAAAATAGCAAAAATATGCTCACCAAGAAATCTTTATATGTCAATTCACAATATACTATGGATCTTCTTAAGATAAATGGGTTGGAATAATGTGATATAATTAGTACACCAATGGCTACAACCAAACTAGATGCAGATTTACAGGGTACCCATGTTGATAACACTAAATATCATAGTATGATAGGGGGACTTATGTATCTCACTGCTAGTCGACCAGATATTGCCTTTGCGACATTTGTATGTGCGCGTTATCAGGCACACCCAACTGAAAAACACACTATTATAGAGGTCAAACGGATATTTCAATATCTACGCAACCATTAACATGGGTCCATGGTATTTGAGATTCGGGTTGAGCTATTGCATATTCAGAGCAGACCATGAGGAGTGTGTAAATGATGATTGCAAAAGGTACTATGTAGGCATTTAATTTCTAGGAGATAGCAAGTCAGTTTGGTCGTCAAAAAAAGCAAGATTGTACATCTATGTTAACTACGGACGTGAAGTACGTATATTATCTGCATGCTTGTGCGCAATTCATTGGATGGAGATACGCAACGCTAGATTATGGATTTCGTTACAACAAGATTCCAATGTACTGTGACTCAAAGAGTGCAAATTGCCATATCTTGCAATCCGGTACAACATTCACGTACAAAACACATTAACATCCGTTATCACTTTATCAAGGAGCATGTTGAAAAAGGTACCATTGAACTTTACTTTGTCGGGACAGAATATCAACTTGCTGATCTATTTACAAAAGCCCTTCCAAAAGAAAGGTTTGAGTATTTAGTTCACAGGATTGGTATGCGATGTATGACTCCAACTGAGTTGGAACGTCTCACATAGTTATATTTTTGAATGAAAGATCATACATTAAAACGTTTTGTAAATAATATTTCAAAAACAAAAAAAATAGAAAATTAAAAATCCAAAACCGTACCCAACATCTCTAATCCCCTGTCGCCTCTCTTCAGCATCTACCGTGCTGACTAACCCATAATCTATCCCTTGACCTCTGGTAGGTCTAGCAGTGGAACTCTCCCCGACCTTGTATCTGGAGCCTAGAGCGGACAAATACAACCTCTTGCGGGGAAGCTGCTCAGACTCGGGAATGTCATCCCTACGGTCAACAGGTGGTGGTATGTATAGGGATGGTGGTAGTGGTGGTAGTGGTGGTGATGGAAATGCGGCAGTAATTGCATCAATAAGAGCCTGAGTGGATGCTATCCTTAGTGTCTGAATTTGGGTTGGACACCCAGATGATGGTAGTAAAGGTGGTGAATGTACAGGTGGGGCCATGCACCTAGCAAGGCGCTCCCCTGTAGAGGGTGGTGATAGTGAGATAGGTGGTGATGGTGATGGAGTAGTCATGGTCAGAAGTCTCTCAACCTCTGCCTCTGGTGGAAGGGATATGGAAGTCTGGGGCCGGACGGTAATCCTAGCCCTAATATTAATGTTAGTGGAGGGTGGCAGTATGACAGGCTTTGTTCCCTCGGGTGGGAAAACAAGCTCATCAACAGGTATAACAGTAGTAGAGTCGGCCGGAGCTAAGTGCTCCTCCTCCTCCTCTTCCTCATCCTCCTCATCTTCATTCTCACCATCAGCGTCATCCCTAGATGAGTCGTCGTCATCATCATCTCCATCATCTCCACCGTCCATAGGATAGTCAACCGGACCATCCTCTGTCTCATCATCCTCGTACTCCTCTGGATCCTCCTTAGGATCCGACTCAGTAACATGTCCGGGTGACTCAGCAGTAGGTGAATCAATAAGAGGTAATGGCTGCTCCTCAGCCGGAAAATCATGCTCATCCTCGTCTTGAGGAACTGGCAGTGTCTGTGGGTCCTCTGGGGTATCAGGATCAGTGCCTGTAATAACTGGCTCACGCTCATCCTCATCCTGAGGAACTGGCGGTGTCTGTAGATTTTCTGGACCTAGTATAAAATCTGGTGATGGTGGGCACTAGGCTATAGCGGGAGTCGGATCGTATCCTAGTACGATGACCCAGTGAATGCCGTCCCTCCGATACTTCCTCATCATCGGCACCCCAGAAAGGCCCTGCCGGCTCAGAGTGGGTGGTAGACTGAAGTGAGGTTAACATCTGACGTCGCAGAAGACGTGGTTACTGCAAAAAGTAAAATAACTTACTATAATTATTTCTTATAAGAAAAATTGATATGAAATGTCTGTAAGGCTTTAAAATAATAAAGCCCTTAAGTAATATACTAATAATCCTTTATATATTCACTCTATGTAATCATGGGTCAGCACTAAGTAACCCAACTAATGCAACAGAATGCAATGTCATGTAAGCCATATATTGCGCTAGACGTAAACAAGTAATGCATGTATGTTCCCTCACAAATCCCATTTGTTGAAAACAGTTATGAACAAGGTTAAGATCCAGACAAAAACTTTTGACATGATCTCTATAACCTGCTCTGAAAACCAATCAATAACACCCTCAAATCTGAGTATGCAGCGTAATGTGTGAATATTCCTGAAGCGTTACATTATTGGGTCAATAGCACAAGACAAGTAACGACTACTAAAACGTGTCCCGTTTGAAAAGATCCATGGATTAACAAAATACTTTGTTTTGTTTACAATAAGCTCATGGCTTCAAATAGGTTCCAACAACAAAAGAAAAAAAAAAAATCAGGATTTCGGTTTAATAAAAAAACCAATTGTCCCAAGTGTAGCTAAGACCCCAAAAACTTAAGTGTAGACTCTTCAATTATTGAACTCTCCAATGTATCATCGTACCTTCGTGCCTTACTGACCTGAAAACATGCATAAAAACGTCTAACATAAAGTTGATGAAATCATACAGTTTATGATCAATCAATTGTAGGACTAGCAAGAATTTTCCAAGTGTAGAGGATAAGCAACAAATGCAAACGATCATAAAAAGTAATATACGTTACCTAAGCTCATAGCAACCGGAGGCTTCTACGTATAATGAATGCAATTTTTAATTTGCCAACAAGTGTCCGTTAATGAGTGCTAACCCTGCAACATCCCAAAATCGACCTTGTATGTATTGCGTTCGTTCCCTATGATTGCTAGTCACACCCCTAACGGAGATTGTCATCCCTAATTATATTCTATACCATAACATTCGCGCCCATAGCGAACAAATGTAATTCCCAAACACATCTATGCAATTAACAGTTCAGATCATTGTACATATAGGGTATGGAAATTAGGCAACACCGAATCATAGTATAAACTGATACAGCGTGCGTGTCCAGTCTGTAAAGACAACGCATGCTTATCACCCCAAGGATGTTAAATCATTAAATAATTGTAAAAGCATGTGGCTATGAACTCACCTTAGCTGTTAGTTCTCTGAATGATAACAAATATCCAAGTAAGCAGGATTCACACCGTTAAGTACCTAAGTAAGTACGTCCAAGTCTTAGCTTACATACACATTTAACTAACGACTCATTGTATAACTACATCCATTTTAAGTTAGTATATACCGATAGTTCACTTTGTGCGATGTTGCACAAGGTTATTGCATTTATAATTTTGATGGTTCCCGAGAAAACGGAAATCGGTCAATAATAAATAAACTTAATATATTAACTTGTTATTAACCCGTCCTATGACCTAACATCCTTAATGTTCGAGAGTGTCCCGACTGTGTTAGTGTTTTATATTCACTTTTGTTTCAACAAACGTACCCTTAGGTTTACTAGTGTTACACTTATCCTAGGTTTTTATAAATTATAAACTTTTTATATTTTTAAAACCTTTTAGTATTCGGAAATGACACAATTATTCCCTTAAGTTTACAAAAAGATAGTTTAGGTTTTTATAGTTACACTTCCATCCTTAAGTTTCAGAATATTTCAAAACAGTCCCTGGAGTTATTGTAATTCGAAAAGTAACAAACTAACCCTTCAAGTTTCAGAGTTTACGTTTTTAGTCCCTTGACTTGCGAAACTAGTATATTAGCTCTAAATAAAATTTAACAAGCGTCATCTCTCGTTATTAAGTTCAATTAAGTTATAAAAAAATTGTTTTCGCGTTGAAAAATAAAGCTTATACGAGCTTATTTTGCTTAACGGGCCTTATTGCCCGTTAAGGTCCGTATCAGCTTTTTTAGAGGCCCGTTATAGATTTTAATAATCTAAATGTCGTTAATAAAAAAAAGCCCCCCTTTAAAAACCCGTTGGTGGTGGGCCCTAAGAGCTTAAAATAATCTCGTGAGCTTTATTGAAAGCATATTTCGAGCTTTATTATTGGAGCTTATGGGCCCAATAACTTAACCCGATAAGGGTGTTTAGAGTTTTTAGACTTTTCCAATTGCTTTCCCCCACTTGTAATAATGCCGAACAACTGTTTTTCCTCTTCAGCTTATCCCAATAAGCCAATAAGCTAAATAAGTGTTTCATTGGTCCCCGGCTTGGGCCCGGTATAATGCCACGGTAAGTTTTTAAAGGTCTGTTGGGACCATTAGGTCCGTTAAAGACATTGAGGTCCAATAAGCACTTAGGAGGTCCGTTGCTTATTTAGCTTATTTGATAAGCTAATAAGTTCACCGTTGGGCCTATTGGGCCCGATAGCAACCCGGTAAGGGTTCTAGGGGTTTGGTCTTAATCCCCTTGGGTCCAATGACCCTTCCAAGGATTTTTAGAAGGCTTATCGGCTGCTTAAGCTATCCGAATAAGCTGTGGGAGCTTATTCGAGCGTAGGCTTATTTTATGGACTCGGTAATGGGCTAGATGGCCCACTTGGGTTCGTTTGGCTTAACGAAGCATGTCAAGGGTTCATTAAGATTCTTAGTTCATATTAGCTCGATAATGCCCGCGAAGCTTTACCATAAGCATATTAGGCTTATTATGGTTCATGGGCTTGCGTTGGGCTCACGGTAATAAGCTACTAGTCCATTAAGGGCCCGAATGGTTTATTAGTGTAACGTATGGCCTCGGTAAATAGTCTAGCACCCTAATTCAAGTGTCTAGCATTTTCTAACCGTGACCCGTGACATGCAAACACTCCTTAACGTCGAATACATGTTTCCACACCCTCATGTCGTGATTACCACATTAGTTTACGTGTAGTTATTTATGTATGGCACCACACAAGGTTGTTTTGTGACAAGAAAGTGTGCGTGAACTATGCATGGGTCGAACCATGCATGTTTCACGTAACCTTGAGTTTTAAACTCGAAATATAAGCGAACTAGGATCAATTAATGATATATGAGTATGAAAGACAACGTAGAGGACTTAGAATGACTTACAATAGTCCCTAGCTCTTGGTTTTGGATCGAGAGACAACCCGATACCCTTATACTTAAAACGTGTGATGCCCTAAGCCTTCAAAGCTCGTATTCCCAGTCTCTAGCTCGTGTGAAAGTCTTGACAACCTTATACGTGATCTTAAGGGTTTCCTTAAATCCTTAGTGACCAATGTGGGTCGTGTATGGCTCGTTTATTTGTAACCCGAAGATATGGAGAGGAAAGAAAAGGTTCTTAGCTTTGAGAGAGAGTATTAAGAGTTTGGAAAATGTATTAAGTGTAGTTGTGAGTGTGTATTTATAGGGAATGAGCTTAGTTAACTTTCCTAGTCCACACCCAAACCGAATCGTACCCTAGAGGGCGGTTTTGAGGGGTTTTAGTTGATCACTCACGGTTTTAAGTTAAACCACTTGAGTACAAGTATTAATGAGAGGATTTTGGGTACATGATTTACTTAGCTAGCCAAATCTTGAAGATTATGTATATATGTGTGTCGTGACCGGGTATCCAAGGAAAAGGACCAACAAAATTAGTCATTAACCACTAGGTATTAGTTACTAGGAACATTAAGTACCATCTTTAATTGCTTAGAGTTTGTACATGTACCCTTAAGATCAATAGGGGGATTTTTGCTAGCAATTAAATCACCAAGGACGATTTATTGTGGGTTTACTTACCCGAATTCGGAAATCAAAGGGTATTAACACACGATTCTATTTAATTTCTTGTCTAGGTGTTTAATACGGGTATTGGTTTGTGTCTAGGTAAGTCTAGAATATCCGGGTGGCGTCAAATGTATTTATCGGCGGAACGTAACCTTTACGTGACCAATAAAAAATAAATATACCAAAGTACATAATTATTACTCAGATAATTATTTCATACTTGGTTGATGTAACCAAAATTTATTTTGTGATCGTTTTACATACCATTGATTAATTTTCTATTCTACGCGATTTAGCTTAAAAGTAAACATTAAAAGAAACGCGTATCGGACTAAAAGTAAATAGTGATCATTAAACTATGTCAGTAGCAATGACACGAAAATGAGAATGATTACAACTCTAGACCCATGGCCGATCCCTATTTACCATGATCCTTTTGATTATTTTGCTTGAACAATTTTTAAAAGTAGATCATATATTCAGTGTGTACATCTACTCACAAAATCTATGATTAGCTTATATGAATGATTGATTAGCTTTTAGAAAAGAGTTGAGAGTATAAGAGAGCTTATTAAAAACACAAGAGAATAAAACAGATATTTAAGAACACTTGGAAATTAAACTTTCATTAATCACTAAAATGATTACAATTTGAAAAGGAAATACATAAATGAAATTTGACAGAATTTAAGCTTAAAATTACACACTAAAAAAATTACACTTCCTACGTGAGAATATAAGGCCTATTTAAAGGAGAAAAGGAGGGCTCTTGCTTGGGGTTGTGTTTCTTTTGTAAGTGAGAGTTGGAGTAAGTCCCAAGATTAAATCCCATCTGTCCAATTAAGCATCCAATCATTTGAAGATGATCTTGACCATTGATTTGCCTTGTCTATGTACGGATCGCCAACGTGGCATTCTAGAAGTTAGCACGCTCGTTCTACATGATATAAGGAATGAGGCGTGATTGATTGTGATGTGCTAACGTCTTGTTTGAATTAAATTTGTCATGTTAAGCCCGGTGTTAATGATTTTGGGAATGATGAATGAACATAATAACAAATGTGACAAGCCATTTTTTACTTATTACTCGTTTAAAGTTTTGACTGAAGGAATGGGTTGTTTGACTCGGGCCTAGGTTTATAAAGAAGAAAAATAGACTTGGGCCGGTTAAAGGGATTTTAAGGGTTTTGGTTATAAGGAGTTAACGACCGTTAGTCTTTATAATAAAAAAAACTAACGGTGTTAGGGTTTTAAGGACTTATTGTGAAATTGGTTTTAACATTAAGGTTCATTTAGGTATTTTGAGGGTTTTTCCTTTTGTGGGTTTGACCAATGGTTGACCTTGTTGACCTTTTGCTAGAAACTTCTGGCTTTTGTGCACTCTTTCCATTCTCGTGTTCGAGTTTGCCCGGCTTTGACCGTTTTCTTGTAATTTTTTGCAATATCCGTACCTACACATTCACAAATAACAAAATACACAAATACAAACATATTTTTGCATATTTTGATCATTTAAAGGCCATTTTTGGTATAAAAAGGATATGTGATTTCTCACATATCACTTACAAAATTTGGCTTTGTAATTCAATTGAGCTTGAGCAATATTTCTTTGATGATTCTATGGAGTTTCAATCTTTCGAGCGAAAGAAAATAAACCCATTGTATCTAGAATAATCAAATCCAGATCACAAGAATTATACCTCTTTTCCATTAATCGAGAGCTACCCTCATTGGAACCGCATAAATCCATATAAAAGTAATCTCCAATATGGAATGATCTACATGGAACCAATTAGGTGGATAATGAACTTTCTTGCTTTTTCCCTTTCACAAGCAGGAAAAAACAAAGATATCCTTATACCATATTTGAACTTTGGCAAGACCGTCACCATCAAGTCTGGTAAGATCGATTTAGGTCATAAATTAAGATGTTGAAAGTCTTCGTTGCCAAACCATGACTTTGTAGAATTGCTTTAGAACATGAGCCATACGGTGATAAGCCGCCATGACAGAAATGGAGATAGTATTCAACAAAATATATCGCGTCCACGCAGTGACAAGTCATCCTCCTTCCAGATTTCGTTCGTACAACATGTTATTGGAAACGAAAAGCCACTTCTAAATCTCCATCACAAAATTGTCCAACGCTAAAGAGGTTATGTCCAAGACCTTCAACATAATAAACATGACAAATAGTGATATTTCCATGTATATAATCGCCATAAGCCTGTGATTGCTGGCAAAATTAAATCAAGTACCAAAGCGAACGGTGCCCATAAATGTTCTCAATGAATTTTCAGGTCTGACCTTCACCAGTCCATGAAGCATTGAACCAACCACTGTCAACAACCCACAGAACGATCTGAACTACCTGCAACACAAGAAGAGACAACACATGGAGAACAGGAACAAAATTGACTACTCCAATTCTTACTGAACACGAATGTTTTCTCAGATGAAAGAGTATTGATGAACAATTTGGGTTATACACTGACAGGAGTCAAAATAACAAATGGATGTGAATCAAACTACTTTTTCCAAATTCAACTTGTTCGAAAACTTGTATTTTAGATAGTAATTAACATTTTTTGTCGCAAAATTTCTTGGCTTTATCCTAACGCACTAAGGACCGTTGTCCTTAGCTATTGAGGCACTTCAACATCAATCTTAGAATTTAAAAACAACAAAAGTATTACTAGAGTCTTAGATTGGTCTTTTTCTTCTCAAGAAAAACCTAGTCTATGAGCTTACAAAAGATAGTTTCTGAAGATTTTGGTGATCTAGAATAGTGGAGAAGGTTCGATAGAATATTCGAAAATGCCATTCAACATAAGCATTGCATCACATTTTATCATGACAAGGAATAAGCACATTTTTCATACAAGAAATACATAACAAAGTTTTCTCTTTCGAACGTTGCAATATCAACATCAATTACATTTTTCTTGTTCGGAATAACATATTCTTGCTTATTTTTCCTAACTTAAACTGCTACATTCTTTTTTTCCTTCTTAGAGTTATCTAAGACATTGTGCGTAACATGTGAATCTTTACTCATTGGACTTCTAAATTAGAGAGTAGCTTTCATTCCTGTAAGAATATAAAAGCACAGATAGTCTAGCTTGATTTGATTCTTGTGTTTTTGGAAACTCTTAACATTCTGGTCTATATGACTATTTGTGTTTTGATTTGCCCTTGTTTGTATTGCAGGTGAAGTTGTAGTGTACTAGTTTTTGTACACAACATAGTTTTCCTTTGTTTGGGAAACATCTGATTTCTTTTAAAGCTTGTTTTAGTTTAGTGTGTGACACAAAGAATAATTATTAAAAACCATTTGTTATTGTCAAACTAAGTAATTAAAGACTACCTTTTTAGTTTATTTCTAATAATTTTCATTAACTTAGATATGGTAGCTAAAAGCATCGATTTTCAGTACGAATATCACCATATGCTATGTTTTCTCAAAACATGAACAAACAATTCATAATTCATCCATTTCCTTTTGAGTTTGAGACCGTGTCTTTTTGATTGAATCGAAAAGCTTTTGATATTCAATTTTGACATTGTCGCGTTCTTTTATCAAAGATTGCACTTTAAAATCCAAAGACACGTTCTCATTCTCAAGTTTCTCCAACTTTGAAATCCAAGAGTAATCAAGAGGATTTGTGTTTTTATTTCTCGAAGTTGAATCCCATTTATGTTTTTCTTTTTCATGTTGTAGCTTTAATTCAAAATCAACACTTTGCTTTTGACATCTTTGAACATCTTTTTCAAGAATTTTTATTCTAGACTGCAAACCCTCTTGAATCTCAAAAGATTTCTTTTTGACTTGATCAAGTTCATCACTTAAGATCTTATCTACGCATTCATGATTTAACAACACACACAGCTCAACATCATGTTTGAGAGATGCTTCCAAAAGTTGATCTTTCAACAAATCATTTTGCTTCTCTAGTTCATCAAGCTCACTTTCTGTCGACTCAAAAACATCTTTCATTTCTTTTATATCCCTTTGAAATAGATTCCGAAAGAATTCAAGATAAACCTTCAACTCGTTAAGAATTGGTTTAACTTGATCTTGACAAAAATCATTGATTTGTATCTCTGCCGGTGATGTGTAAAAAATGCTTGCTCTTTTACAGTTCTGTTGTATTAGCAAAGACAGCTTTTCAAAACAAACTTTTATCTTGTCTAATTCTTTGATCAAAGGTGACTCACTTGGCATATTTTTTGATACCGGAATCTTAACCGAGGGAATAGAAGAAGATGAAAAATATTTTTGCTCGACAGAAAGCTCTTTTTGAGGAACAAAATCTTTATAAAGCGCATTTAATTTTTTGTAGTTAATTGTCCAGCAATTTTGTTTATTTGCAACAGCAATTGGATCATTCATTTTTTCTGTCATTTTTTGTTGACTTTTGAAAGCGTCCTCAAGAGTGTCCTCGGAATCTCTAACATTCAAAGGAATTTCTAAATTACCTAAACTAGATGCAACATATAACTTTGGACACTTTGAAATTG
The DNA here is from genome assembly GCA_026074375.1 of Tanacetum coccineum. Classification (NCBI taxonomy): domain Eukaryota; kingdom Viridiplantae; phylum Streptophyta; class Magnoliopsida; order Asterales; family Asteraceae; genus Tanacetum; species Tanacetum coccineum. The sequence continues at coordinate 16,759 of BQNB010002698.1, forward strand.
CTTGCTTGAGTGTATAAGGATTCGGATACCCCAAACCATGTTTTAATTGTTGGTCATACACAGACAATGGTTTTGGTCCAAGCATAAACATTCCTTGTAAAGAATTACCAAGTTTCAAAATCAGATCAACATTCTTTTTCAGTTTGGCCTCAAGATCTAGAATAGTATCATGATACGTATCCTCTTTTTCACTCATTTGCCTTTTTAAAATCGAATGTGTCTTTTGTAATTCCTCATTTTTTCGTTTGTAATTTTTGACATCTAAATCTAATTTATCTCTTTGTTTTTCGAGATCTCGAATGATATCTCGATCACGAACCAATTGAGACTGAGCTTGTTTATTATAACGTTTTGCCCGTTCATCAGCTTCAAGAAATTCGTTGAGATAATTATTATCCTTGTTTATGTTATACAAGTTGAGACTCAGCTTTGTTTTTTTGAACATGTTTTCCCATTCATCATCAGCTTCAAGAATTCTTTTTAGTTAATAGTTTAGCTCCTGTTATGTTTTCCAAAACCTGATCCTTTCTTTATACATCTTAATCTGACTGGTTAAAGTCACATTTTTTTGTTGGACCTTTTGAGCAAATCTTTGTTGTTTTACAGCTTCATCATATGCATTCCTAGCAAGTGTTTCTAATGCATACGGATCATAAACATGTGTATCTTTATTTCAATACCGCCACCAATAATAACATTTCCTTGACAACAATTGAAATTGAATATTGCTATAATTGTGATCATCATCAATGGTAACTATTAAGAATTTTAAGTAAAAGTTGGATACATTTGTTCATCATTCTCATTAATGATGAAGATTGTACCTCACTTATAAATGCAGACTCATAGCTTGGCTCATCATCAGAATTTTGATCAGCTGGTTGAATTCTGGCCATTAAGCATATGTTTGCACTAAGTTCTTCAATTTCTTCCATCCTTGAAGCATCAGCAAAGAGAAAATCATTCGCTCATCGTAAAGAATTACACTGTCTTCACCTGTTTTTGCCAACAACATTTGCTCCATAGAAATACTTTCGAAACACGAACCCTTGGCTTGGACAATTCCTACATAATGTCCTTTTTCCCACCTCGCATATAGGCATTGACCCGTTGAAGTATTTCCTGGAGTCGGAGTTCAACAAATCTTTTGAACATTTGCAGTCTCATTTTTGGTAGTATTCATATTCCCTCATAATACTTGCTTCTTGAACTAAGCTTGTCTATTATTTCTTCCCAACATTACATAATTTTTGCTTTGAATATTCACCCGTCACCATTTGAACGACTGCTTGATTTCTGGTATTAGAACGGAAGCACTAAACATGTTTGGTTGATTAGAGAAATTTTGAGTAAGGGCTTTGGCAAGTAACAACATAGCATATGCTAGGGGAGATCTCAGAATGGTTGTGAACATCCATCCTGCTACATACCACTTCATCCATTAAAGTCAACTACAGAGAAGATGTTCACATAATAAAAGAGGTGTGTTCTAGAAGATGAACCCGTGTGTGTTACTAGAGCCAAAAGATCATGAGACTCTTCTAACTTTCTTTTGCCCTTTAAGAATAACCAATTTCTCAATTACGAAAGATAATCAAAAGATGCATCGAACAATCAACAGTCAATTTCTTAGTGCCAAATGAACTTGAGTCAACATATTTCAACCATTCTGGTGCAAACTATTCATAAAACTTTTGTTTAACAGAAACACGTTAGAAACTTCATTGTTGTATTTCATTCCAAATCATTCATTAACTGAGCGAAAACGATAGTAGACAGAAACTAAGAGGACTCTCCTGTTCAGCAACCAAATTGATCAAATCATTTGTAAACCACGCGTTCTCTAGTCAACTTGTTTTGTATAGTTTCCCCTCAACAAACGTTCAACACGAGCCCCATTTCCCTTGGCCGGTCGTCTTACAAGAAACCACATAATTATAAATCTCATTAGGAAATAGAAAGAAAATCATATTATGAGGTTCCATTTCCCGCACATAGTACAATAGTCATCCCTATAAAGAATCCTCTACATCTTGCAACCTTGGTTATTGTTTAACCTGTAGGTGTGATGTTCCTAAAACGACACAGGGCCATCTTTCTAGATGCTTTGAGAATCCACTTTTCGATTTTCCTCTTGCGATTAAGAAAATCGTTTTGAAATCCTACTAGCCCAAGGTAATTAACTGCCCCTTTCAAGCATGGGTGGCCCTATTCTTAGAACCGCATCACAAGGATTATGTATGTTTTGGATGTCACATGTCTTAAGATTCAAAGATTGGGATCTTTTTAGACGAATAAGAGTGAGAATTGTAAGAAAATAACCAAACTCGTAACAGTAGTGCCAAATTCGTAACACTGTTCATGGACAAACAATTATCTGAAAACAACATAACCGCTTTCCTCGAACAGTCCACTATCAAAACTCGGACATCGTCCAAATAATAATAAACTTGGTAAACTGCAAACTACTCAAATTCGGTAACACTATTTATTATAAACTCGTTAAACCTAAATTGTTAAAATACAACAGTTATGAATTATTAATAACCAACATAATTCATGAAACGAATTTTATGAATGACTAGAAAATCCAAGTGTGTTAAAAACTTCAAATTCGAATGAAACCGAATTGGTTACCGGGTTTTATTAGTAAATCTTAGAAAAACCAATATTAACACTTCAAAACACGATAAAACCATGAAATGAAAGTGTAAAATGACTTGTAAAGCTTATTACCGAGTTTATACTTAGTAAAATTCCCTATATCACAAATTCGATGGATACGAATTTGTGAACTTAACAAACTCGATAAAACCGAGTTTAATACCGAATTCCTAATATAAGCATTTTGATAGAACTAAAAGATCGAATATATCTATACACTGATAATTTCGTACTGAAATTGCTAAATTTACAAGAAAAAGTCTTCCGAAACTCAAAACCACTCTACCGAGAATGTAAAGCTTTAACCAAAAAAATCAAAACCACACTTCTGAGAATGAAATGAACACTTCCAAAAACATAATAACGTCTAAAACTCGAAAAAAAAATCACATCACACCAAATCAATATCAATCTCGAAACCTCGAATAGCACTACCGAATTCAAGCAACCATCACTCCTTGAATCTCAGTGGTCGAGACCAAAAAAAAAAATCACACTCCCAAATCAAGCACTCTACTTCCTCTATTGACGATTTGCTACCAACTTGATAGGTCTCATGAATCTTGAATCAATCATATCAACATGTAAGATTAGAGAGAATGAGGGCAAGTGAATGGAAAATTCAAATCTTATTATGGAGGGAAAAATGAGAGTTATTTACAAGAGCATCACCCTCTAAAGATTAGAGGGCTATTTATAGGCAATGGGAGGGAGGCTTCCCTTCCTTATTTTCCTAACTTGACAATACTAGTGCCTAGACTTTGGTTATTATGCTATTTCTTACTTGAAGCATAATAAACCTTATTACAAGCTATATTAAAATAAACAAAATAAAGTCTAATAACAAAATATAATAAAACCACATAATCGACACTTTTCATAAACCTAACACAAAAAGTAGTTTCTCATGAAATCAAGGAATTACCCGCACGCTACTCCGCTACCCTTCAAAATAAACTTCCTCTAAAAGAAACTAATCCTGGAAGTTTCATCCTTCCTTGTATTATCGAAAACCACTCCATGAGTAATGCTTTAGCTGATCTAGGGGCAAGTATCAGCGTTATTCCCTATTCCTTATTCAAAAGATTAGGACTTGGAAGCTTGAAACCAATTAAAATGACTATCAAAATTGGTGATAGATCCATGCAATATCCAAAAGGGATAAAAGAAAATGTAATAGTAAAAATTAGTAATTTCGTGTTTCACGTTGATTTTGTCGTTCTCGACATCATGGAAGATGAAAATGTCCCGATTATCCTAGGCAGGCCCATGTTGACAACTGCTCATGCAAAGATTTATGTTTATGGTAAAAAGATATCTTTAGGGGTTGGAAATGATCAAGTAGTTTTTAATATCAATAATAAAGAATCTCCTGCCTTTATTTCTCCTATTTTCGTTATAAACGAATTAGATAAAATGCAAGAATTAGATGATTTAGTCATGAATGACGAAAAGGTAGGGGACTTTGAAAATTACTTATCACCTGAATACGGAAGCCAAGATATAATTTCGCTCTCACCATCAGAATTAGCGGAAGACAAGGAAGATTTTAGTATGACGCTTTGTGATCCTGAGAAAAGAATGAGCATAGGATTGGAAGAATTTGTTGGTATAGACGACATGTGGGATGACCTAGATCCATGGATTCTGTCCAATTAAAAAAGCTAAAACCAAATTTTTAAAAAGCAGTGGTAGAATCTATTTACACAGCCCTGATAATTTATAACTTTCTTACAAAATAGGGTTTGTTAATTTTAACCCTTATTTCGAACCACAAACCCCTATCAACATAATGTTTAGAAAAGCATATAACACCATCATGAATCATGAACTAATGTATTCAAGAATTAACATGGTGGGACTTGCTAAAAATTTACATGTGTTCATAGGAAACTACCAATTCTTAGTTGATTTTATCATTCTCGAAAACATTAGTGAATTTATGGAAAAGAGATTAACTGAAGTTTTGTTTTGACAACCTTTTAAAGAACAAATAAGACTAGTTGAAGACCGGGGTAAAGGAACACTTTGGTTTAAAATCGGTAATGATAAAATAATATGTCATATGCCACGAGCCGAAAAAGCCTTTAGGAAACTAACGGTAAAACAACATAACTCAATGGGACCCCCTGTTAAAAGTCAGTGACGAAGATAAGAAAAAAGGAATCCATAAGCCTGAAAAAAAGATTAAAGGATTCTACATAGGTTACCTTAGTTTAGGAAATGAGTACAAATATGATTAGGAAGTTATAGATTAGATTCGGGGATGTATTGATGATGGGATGACATAGAATGAGCATGAGTCTAACTTAAAGACTCGTTAATAAACAAAAGTGCCTGTCGGAGACACCCTCCTTTATTTAATGAAATTTTCCTTTTTCCATTAGTTTGGTTTATCATGTTTCCTTACTTTGTTATTGCAAAATCCAGGAAGCAAGGAGGGAAAATTAATATCGAGAACCGCTGTCGACTCATAATCATGTGGTAACTTGTTGAATCTGCAGTAGTTACGGCGTAACAACTTTAGTTTACGCCGTAACCACTGCAGTTACGACGTAAACCATTTCAAGGTTACGCTGTAACACCTTAAAACTTAAAAATTTTACCACTTGATTACGACGTAACCACCGGAGTTATGTCGTAACCTCCTTTTGAATCCTTAAAAATTTAAGTTTTAAATATGTCTAAACCTTGTATACGTAAATGACCTTGTAGGTATGTTCTCTGGAAGCCCCCAACGAGACTATAAACCTCGTCCACTTATGGCCACCAAGTGGTTTAGCGCCGCGTGGCTTTTTGTTAATATGCTAAATGCAACCCGTGATTTCCTACAAAGTGGATGAAGGTTTGTATTTTTGTACACTTCATAATTTTGTAGAAGGATTCTATGCTTTGGGTTTATTTTGTGATCACATGGGATAAAGAGCTTGCAAGAAGACAGAAATAATCTAAAGATTTCAGCCAAATTTCCAAATTTTAAAAGCAATTCTCAGGGAGTTTTCTTCTTAATTCTACTTTTTTTATTTCATTTCCCTTAATGAACAATAGGGAATTATACAATTAAAGTGGGGGATGGGAGTAGAATTAATCCTTGAGGTAATGTTTTGCCTTGATTTTCTAATTTATTTGAAAAATAATTGCCAATTTTAATATTTTGGACAATTTTTCTAAATAACTAGAATTAATCTTTGTCGAATGCACATTACCCTTTATTATTACTTGGTGAAATTTTTGCCTAATACTCCGTTTCCATTATATTACTCAAAAACCTACCAAAATATTGAGTGTGTCGGTAGTATTGTAGACTATAGAACTTGGCATATACACCATTTCGAGACCTAATTGATTAGCAGGACTGGATAGTTTAAGAAGGCAACACTTAGGAAATCACCCAAATAGCCTATAAATTTGCGTTATCGAGCTTGTAACACTGACTTTCGACCATCACGTGATAAACTCGCTTTTGTTGCAACATCATTATAAGTGCAAGATACCCCTAGATCACCTTGGTTGAGCCAATCTATGTTTTCACCCTGACTCTAAATTCTGTATACAACCATTTTCAACCATACCTACTCTGTAGTCTTTATTTTCTTTATGTTGAAATCTCTAGCTACTTAAGTCCATGGTTCGGGGGGAATGGGAACGAAAATTATATGCATTCGTGGAAGACCAATCAGTTATGATCTATAAAGACCCCCTTGTATCACACTTTTAACATTATTTATCTCAAGTGGGGGGATGTACGTATAATATCACATATTACAAGGGCAATAATTAAAGATATAAACTCCTGCAACATTTGCATATTTATCATGAAGAAAGTGATGAAAAGAGGGTGAAACAAAAAAGTCACCCATGTGCTAAAAAAAATGTAAAGATGGTGCAAAATAAAAAAATGGAGCTAGTAGCCCATTATTGCACCAAGACATCTCAGTAATTATGAAGAATGGAGCTAGTAGCCCATTATTGAAGATCAGATTTTTGGGCCAAGACCCTTGGACCCATGGATAGACAGTAGCTAGTTATGACAACCTTAGATTACTTTAGACTATTTGTTTTGTGTTAACAACCACTAAATGTGTATCCCATGTTTATCTTAACCCATTTATCACCCTTTAAAACCATATTACCCTTGTTTAACCTACGTTCCGACATTATTTAGACCTATTCTAACTGGTGTATATTTGTGTACTTTCCAAGCTTATGATAGAATACATGTTATGACTGTGCAATTAAGCGATCACCTCGAAAATGAAACACTTTACTAGTGGAGAGCTGAGTAACTTTTATCCCCTTTTCGTGAGGTGTTCGGCTTTGATATTTTCTAGCATAAGAGTTTTATAAAATCATTTCTTGAAGTTATTCTCGAGAAATCTTTTTATAAATTTTTCTAACAGGTTCTACTTGAGGGAAAACAGAAGTCAAGTAGGGGGATATTTGATAACATGCAAATTATTAATACTTTTTGGTGGCAAAATACCCTCTATATTACCTGTAAATGTTTCACTAATACTCAAAAACAAGATATTTTCTATCATTTTGTAGTTTTCAGGTGAAATGCAGGAAAGTGACAAGAAACAAGGGAAAAAGGACTTAAAGTGTAAATATTTGAAGAATGTTACGGCGTAACTCCAAAATGGTTACACCGTAACATATATTAAGCAAGTACGAAGAACAAGACAACTTTACGCATAACACCATATCTAGTAACGCCGTAAACATGAATTTGGAAGGAAATCTTACCATAGATAGAGTTATGGCGTAACCCCTTATGGTTACGCCGTAACCATGAAGATCTACAAAATATGGAAGGAAGATCACGTACTTATGGACATTATTTGAAGGTTACGGCGTAACACCATATCTGGTTACGCCGTAACAACACTGCTTAAATAAGGAATGCCATGTAAGAAGGCTTAGAAACGTTAAGAAATGCACCTTAACAGTTAACCCCGTAACAGTTCGATACCTATAAATAGAGGCCTCATTCAAGCTATTCCAACATCACTTCCTCCACAGCCAATTGGAGAGGCGACAAAGGCTTACAACCTTCAAAGAATTCCACCTAGAGTCCAAGGGAGATCACACTTTATTTACTTTTTATATTTAATCATTCAAATACGAATACTGTAAGAATTATGAGATTTCAATCTATGATTACTTCTATTTCTTACTGTGTTTCTGTTACCATGAGCGGCTAAGCACTTAAAGTGTTGGCCTAGTTATGTAATTATTGTTGTTATGATGGTTTGTTTCCGTTAGAATATGTTTCATTAGATAACTCCTTTGACTATCGTGTTAATCCTGGGTTTTTGGAATACGGGTGTTGTGGACCTTTGGCAATGCCCCAATATTAAAATAATCTAGTCAATATGGGATCCATCGGGTAATAGGGAGGATCTATAACTCTGACCCCTAGTGTAGGAACTAATCGGTCTCCGCACATATCACTCAAAATACTTAAAAAGCACAAGAACTCTTTTAAAGAGGGTTAATAACATGTATAGGTTATTAGATCAGTTTTGGGAATAGTTAGGATTAATCACTGCAACCTGGATATCCTACCTCCTATACGATTTGGACTGAGTCAGAATCGCTGGAAGTATAGGTGTAACACCCTCATTCAAAGTACATTGGATTGAGTGGAAAACAAGAAAGGGGGTTGAATAGTTTACCGCTTTTTGATTTAAGGTTTATGTTTGTTTGTAAAATTTAGATTTGACTTTTTGTGAATTCAATGCTTGCACAATATGAACAATATAAGTATATGAAATGATAAAGTAAGACAAGAGATAAGAGTAAGAACAATCAAACCACAATGCGAGGATTTATAGTGGTTCGGTAACGAAGCACCTCTTCGCCCTACTCCACTCCCCATACACAACGTTGCTTACACCGATTTACGACACAAAGCTAAATGTCGAGTTCTAATCTTAGCTAGAACCAATCTATCACAACACAACTTCACGACTTGTTCACGACTTCACAACTTCACGACTTCTTCATAACTTCAAGACTTCTTCACAACTTTGTGACTTCACTTCACCACACTACTTATATCACAACTATCTAACACTACTTGGTAAGATCACCACGATCTAACTATACTTACAAAGATCGCCAAGATCTAGCTACTACACACAAAATACAAGATATACAATTGATTTACAAATATGTGATATGGATCAAAAGATTGCAATATAACACTTGAGGTGTAATACTTCTTCACTTGATATGTTAAGTATTCTTCTCTTGCACTTTGTGAGGAATGGATCTGGATCACTTGAAACAAATGCTTTATGTCTTAAATGATCAAATGGATTTTAGGTGGGAGTTGTGTGGGCTGTTTTAGAACAAAAAAATGAGTGCAAAAAGTGAGAAAATAGTGAGGAATAGTCCAGTGTTTATGGGACAAACTGGAGGAGCGTCAGTCTATGGGCGGTCCTCTTAAAATTAAGGGGGCCGCCCGTGTATTTAAGGGGGCCGCCCTAGACTAGGGGCTCCCCAGTTTGTCTTTTTTTTGTGTAGGGGAATTTTCTAGAACTTTTCTAGCCGTTTTAGGTCCAAAATTTTGAATTTCAAAATGTTTATTTTAAAAATAAAAACTTCTTTTAATTGTAGAAAAATGTTATGATATTTATAAAAAATTTTCCAACATTTTATAAAAGTGTGAGGTTGAATAAAAATTTCCTTTGATCATAAAATGCATTAACCATTTACTTATTCATACCTTGAAGTGATATAAATTTCAAAATGAAAATTTACTACTAATTACTTGTTTACGTTTAATTTTACATTGAATGTTTTTTTATTTTGTGATTATCAAAACGTAAAGATGTGAAAAATATTAGTAATGTTTTTAGGCATTATATTTTATCAACAATCTCCCTTTTTTTGATAGATGATTACAAAATTTAAACTCATTAAATGTAAAATTATTTTTAAAACAAGGTATTTAGGTGAGTTTCATGTCAATTCATTCTCTCCTCTCCCTTTTTATAGAATCAAAAAGACATCGCAGGAATTAATTAGTTAAATATATCGACGGAATAAAATGCCCACCTTTGATGTTGCTTCCCCCTCATATCGAGGAACCAAGGGAATCAGGCATATGGTTTCTGGCTACAAAAACGAGTAAGAAACAATACAAATATTACTAACATGTAGCAAGAAGGAAAAAAAATATGACACAGTGCAAATGCAAACACAAAGCACCATATACTTTCATTGATTTAGGACAATGTGTGTGAACAACACACAAAGCAACATTAAATAAAAAACAAATATGCTTTAGAAGCAAATTAATACATAATAAAAATCCTAAATAGCCATAGAAGGATTTTTTGACTTGCTTGCGACACAAAAGGGTTTGACGATTATTTGGAGGCATATTATGAGATTAGTTGGTTGGAGAGTTTGGAGCGGAGGCGGTTGTGGAGGGATAATCTCTTTGAACTCTAGGTGGTGGATGTGGTCGAGTGAGGAGGAATTCAATCCAATTGATATCCTCACTTAAGCAAGGAATTGTTTTTGGGTGAAGATGCAACAAGGGCAATACCCAACATGGGTTTCAACTTGGTTAATGTTGAGGGTGTGTGGTAGGTTTGGGAGAGATAAGTGATGAGGGAATGTTTGTTTATTGTTTGTTTGAGATAGATACATGGCTAAGAGGTATGATAGTCTTGGAAGTTGAATTATGTCATCAATAGGCTTTCTCTACTTGGAGATAGAGGTGGTGTGTGTTGAGTTTGGTTGTCACTTTGAGGTGGAGCTTGAGTATGAGCAACATGTGAGTTGATGGCTGAGATGGGAAGTAGAGGGTGTGAGACAACTTGTGGTGATGTGGAAGTGTCCTTGTTGTAAAGGATTTAGTAATGCCTTGATTGGGGGTGATTGTTATTCCTGAGATGGTTTCATAGATGAGGAGTGAGTGGTTTATGGCATTGGTGAAGTTGCATTGAGCACATGTAGAAGTGTGCAAAGGTTTGGTTTCTTCCACCAAATGGGTTTCAAAGTCACACTCATTATAGTACCCTTTATGGTTTTGATGTAGGTTGTTTAGTGAGATGTCATTGATAAGGATGATTGTGATGATGATGATTGAGAGTGTATTTATAGCGGAGGAAAGGTTTAAATTGGGAAGAATGAACATTTAAAGGATCAAATCCAAGAAATGTTTGTAAATTTAAGGAAACAGTAGCTAATTCTAGAGGGTATTTGGTTAAAGGGAGGTGAAAGTATTGTTTTACCCGTGTTTGCCTAGGCCGGTCCCCTTAATTAGGGGTCGGTCCCCTTAAAATTAAGGGGGCCGCCCTTTACGAATTAAGGGGGCCGCCTACTACTATTTCCCAGATTTCCCAAAAATTGATTTTTCTTAAAATTCTTTTTGGGGGTTTCTGTTTTGGTGGTTAATTTACAGCAAGTCCATCCTTTTATGGCAATTAAGATTTTGTAGCACATAGCAATTTAACATTCAACATTCTACATATATATGACAAGTTGTAGGATAAAACTATTTCACATAATTTTGGCATATAATCATATATGAATTGCAAACCAAAAGAGTGAAGAACATATAAAATAGTAACTAGATATAATGCACAAATAATTTATCTTGACAAGGGGGTTAAGTTAAAAATGAACCAAACTTTTGTGCAAATCCTAGTGTGTGCCTAAGTGCGACAAATGTGGAGTAGCGATTATTTATGACACAAATGACAGACGACATCGCCTTGCCATGATCACTGAATTCCACTTCGAATTCGTCGATTTGTTTTAAAAACAAAATGGCAAGAGGACGCATGACTCTCTCAACAATGTTTTAGATGCCATTATCAAGATGAGGATACGTTTCCATGACGTGTCGATAAAGACGAGTAAGAAACATGTCATACGAAAGATTTGCGGTTGGAGTGTCTCTAGCACATTGGACTCTTTTGATGAAGAAATAAGCAAGATTGTATTGTTCCTCGGCAACAACACAATACAACATGTGAGCAAGACAAGCGGGGAGACGGTCCTGATGTTCTCCTAGTCCGAACACATTCTCTTGAATGAGTTCTTCCCATTGCTTTATGTCGGGGCTTAATTCTTTGGTGAGAATTTGATTTGGATTGAGAGAGACCGTTTGACTTTTGATGGTACAGTCTACCACGACACGTTCCAATTCAAGAAGTCGACGAATGTCGTCGGGAGTAGGAAGTTCGGTGCAATATGGTCCCTCGGTTTCTTGAGAATACTCAAGGGATGCAGGGTCTAATTTGTTTGTAAAAATGGCTTGACCATTGTATGGAATTTTAAGGATTTGACCAAATTGAGCGAGAGTAAGAGTTATGAATTCGTATTGAATCACAAAAGAGATAACAAGATAGCCATATTCATCGGTTTGTACCGTGACTTAACTATAGAAGTCTAGAATGAATCTTGGAACAATCGGTTCGTTGATTGAAAGAGACAATTGAAACGAATGTTAGTAAAAAGACGCTCGATGTTGTTGAATTTGTAGTAGGCTTGATCAACAACACGACCTTCGTGAATGTTGCGGTTTTAAACAGGTTTGTAGAATTGGGCAATGGTAGGGGAGATGCCAGGAATTTTGGATACTTTTGGTATGTAGGATTTAGTGAGAGATATATCGATTGTAGTAGCTTTCGGCATTTTGTCACCTAAATAAGTTATCAACAACATAAAATGTTATATATAAAAAAATATAATAAGGAAAATAAAGTTTTGAAAAGTGACAAATGTGGGATAAGGATTACTTCGACTTTAAAAGTAAAAACCTAAGAAGTGATCCATATGTTCCTTAATTTATTTTTGACTTAATCTAGGATGTCAAAGAATATATATTAGTTATAGAGTAAATTGCATAAATCGTCCTTAAAGTTTGGTCAATTTGCATGTTTCGTCCCAAACGTTACGAAAGTGCAAGGATCGTCCCTGTGGGGAAACCTTTGGTGCAAGTATCATCCCTGCAGGGACGATACTTGCACCAAAGGTTTCACCAAAAGTTTTCCTATAGGGACGATCCTTGCACCAAAGGTTTCCCCACAAGGACAATCCTTGCACTTTCGTAATGTTTGGGACGAAACATGCAATTTTGCCAAACTTTAGGGACAATTTATGCAATTTACTCTTAGTTATATATTTCAATATCAAGACAATAACTCAAACACTCCCTTATCAATACAAAATTTGTCTAAGCTTGTCGAAAATTATGTATTAAGTGTATATTTTGTTTGACAAATATAAGTTTATTATTCTTGACTTGACAAAGGTTAAATAGTGTTTGTTTTGACTAAAAAATAATGTTTTAAAGCATTAAACCAAACGCCCATTTATTCTATGCCATTTATAAAATGTATCAATATATATATGAATTATATATCTTGATGACTTATACAAGTTTGTTAAGTGTTTATACACGTGACAAAACTATAGTGATGATCATTTTGACTCTAAAAATTGTTCCTAAGAAACGAACCAAACACTCCTTTATTTTTATAGAATTTTACTCATTGATTTGAAAAATGTATATATGTATGTTTGAACAATCAATACTTGATTATTTTTATCATGTTTAGGCATTAATCAACAATGTGTAAGTTTAAAGAATGGCAAAAATTCGCTATGTGTTCAGTACGGAGTATATACATGCTTCTAAAATTTTGACTCATAAGGATTTGTTTTCAATCCTATCAAGGTTTTTAGTTGTGACACCCTAGGGCGAATATCCCACATCTGGCTGTGGCCTGAGAGAATTGGGTACATAAGATAACATTCGCATACAATGACACAACCCTTTTGTGGTCTACTTACTTGCAGCTGGGTATTCCATAGTGGAAGCGAGGCAGTTAAAGCGAGACTCATGTGAAAGTAGTACTGGCTTGGGTGACCTGCCGGGAAGTCTTCACATGAGGGTCACAAAGCAAAGCCGTGAGCCTGAGGGTAAAGCGAACAATATTGTAGTCTGAGTAAGGCGGGGTGTTACAAGTGGGAATTAGACTGGATTCAGCATGGAGAAGAAAGCATCCCTTTGGCGTAAATAAGACCAGCTACTCTAACCGATCCAAAGTTGGCCCTCATACTTCGCCACCCTGAGAGCCAGGTTCACAGCATGGACAGTGTATGTGTCTACACCTATAACAATAAATGAAAAAGGTGTGTCTGCTCTAAAATCAAAAGAGGTTGAACCTAGTTGTGTCTCATACATAAAAACTCCTAGGCAACCAATTAAAGATCAAGAAATAGTTAACAGGAAAAATTGGAATGCTGTGATGGAAAGAGAACTAGGGGAAGGTTACTCTTTCACAAAGAAGAAAGGTTTTGTTTGTGGTAGTCTAAGTCATTTGATTAATGTAAATATCAAAGTTTCACATTTTATTCAGATTATACCTTCCATTTTCTGTATTTACAAGTCAAACCCTTAATTTTACATAATTTACATATTTAGTCCTTTTTGTTTATTAATTATTTAAACAATATCTTTAATTATCCATAATTACAAAACAAGCCCTTATAGATTCAAATGTGACAAATTCATACTTTATACATTAATTACTAACCAATCCTTCCACTTTTCAGAATTTACAATTTCAGTCCCTCTATTTTAATTAATTAATTTCTAATTACTTATTATATGTAATTAACCATTTTAATCCAAAATAATATCAATATGACATTTTATACCCCCCAACTTATTTTATACAGAATATAATAAATATAATAACATGTCTAAAACAGACCCCATAGTTTCAGAAATTACAAAACCACTCCTTATACTTTAAATATCAATTCGACAAATCAATTAAATCCACAAAACCCTAATTTGATTTTTCCAAACCACAAACACAATTATTTCCCAATCATTGGCATTAAATGCACCTGGACAAAATAGTAAAACCCTAACCCTAATTTTATTTCTTTCCTTTTTCCTTTAATTCGAAATCGGCAAACAATGATAAATCCCCAATAATTATTCGAATCCTTCCTAAATTTTTCCAACAATTTATCTGAGTTATATGTGATATGAAAAACCTTAGAAAAATATAAAATCAATTGTACAAATATTATTTGTGCCGATTTCATAATTAGCTAAAAATTAGGGTTTCGAACATGTTTTAATTTATAAAATCAAAATAACATGCATGATAATTTTTCTCATGCATAGAACGAATTAATATGATGAAAATTGAGATACAAAAATACCTTTGATGATTCTTGATGATTTAATGAATTATTGAACCCGGTTGCTTAATTCGAACCCAAAACAAATACCACAATCGAACCAAGCCTTAAACAATCTTCCCACTATTTTTCCCACAATCCTTGACCTTCAAAACACCCTAGAAAAATCGTGCAAGCCTTGGAAAAACTTTATATGCCGCCTCTTTGGTTTTTAGGGTTTTCGGTTTAAATTGTTTTAGAGTTTTAACAAATAAAAATGCATAAAGAAATTAAATAAATATTTTGGCCGAATTTTTGGGCTTTCAAAATAGACTAAATCAGAATTTTGAACTTGCATAATTATTTTGTAATTATCCTTATTTTATTTGATTTAATTTGTAAAGTATACATAAATAAATATTAATATTTTCGGCTAATATATATATACATAAATATTATTTATTTTTCTTGTATAATATAAGGTATTTTAATCTTACATAAATTTCATAATTGTCATAGGTTGCTTTTTTATAATTTCTAGAATTAAAATGAAATTTATGCATGCTTTTATGTATTTTCTTGCATTAGGGGTATTTTGGTAATTTAGCTTGCTCTTCTTCATCTACGTGAGTTTGCTACGTGGTCATAGAAGATTTCCATTTTGTAGACGTATGACTATAATCTACACGAAAGAATAGTTCATAGTGAACTAATCTCTTCAAAGCTAGAGAACCAACAAATGGTATCTCTAGAGACTACACTATTTTCTAAGAACTAATTATACTACAACATCATAGTAACACATAGACATTATATTCTACGAAGATGAAAAGTGAGACGTACCTTAGTCTTTAGAATTATCTTCATCAATGTCTTCATAATGTAAATGATAAGGGTTCATGGGAACCTTATCATGAATTCCTTAATCCGGAGACAAAGAATGTTTGTAGAGAACACACCACTTCAAAGGTTGCGATGGCTTAGCCATTTGGTCCCCAACGTTTCATGTATCCGAAGTTATTGTTTCCGCATATGTTTTGCATTTGGTTTTGGCACATACATGGTGAACAACTTCCACATTGAGTGAAACTAAGTGGATGTGAATGATTCCTTATTATGTGATTAGGATAGTTTTGTCTGCCTTGGTCTCTCCTAGGTTGAGGTGTTCTAGACCGAGGTCGAGGACTATTAGTCTTTCTTGGAGGTGGAGTTTTAGACCTTATTGTGGGTTTAGTAAATCCGACTCCGGGTTTTAAGGAGGGTTTGTAAAAATGTTTTACCTCATCATCGCTTGCAATAGGAATTTTAGTATTGTTTATAAGTATAAATTTTGGTTTTGAATTTGATTCTATCAATTTTTCTTTCGACTCGACTTCTTGGGCTTTTACAAACTTTACTTGTTTGGTTTCGCTAGGTGACTCTTTGGTAAAATTAAAACCTAACCCGGATTTATCTCCGGAAGTTTTTTGAGAATTTATTATTTTCTTAAGTGAGTGACTACTATCATTAAATTGATTTAGCCTAGATATTTCTTTTCTAAGCTTCTCATTTTCAAGCTTAAGGTCTTGACATAATTTACATTCTTCAATTGCTTCCTTATCTTTTTTTAACCTAGATAGTCTATCTTTTAATTCTAGTACTTCATTTTCTAATTCTATTTTAGCTTGTTTTAGAGTTTTATTTTTAGCCATGACTTTTAGTCCTAATTTGCATAGTCTACTATATTCATTATCTAAGTCATTTTCGTCTAGTGATGATTGGTCATCACTAAAGTATTCGGTTTCGGAAAGTACCTCATTTGAAGCTTTAGCCATAAGACACTTTTCGTCATTTGTCTTCTCCTCTTCATCTTCGTCGCTATCACTCTAATATCCTCCAACAAACGCTTTTTGATTTTGATATCTTGATAGTTTTGGACATTCTCCGACGAGATGATTTGGATCTCCACACTTAAAGCATTTTCTTTTGCCTTTTCCATTTTTGTCGTCTTTATTTCTTTGAAATTATTTTCTCTCTTCATGTGGTTGTCTTACGAATCATCCTCGTCTTTCGAAGAATTTATTGAAGTCTCTTACGGCCATGACGTATTCTTCATCTTCACTATCGGAGGTTGAGCTATTATCATCACTCGAATCCTTTCTAGCTTTCTTTTAGCTTCCAAGGCAATAGAACTACTTTGTTCTCTTTTGCTTTTGATGGTTTCGGAAATCTTTCTTTAATTACTTCTTTATAAACCTTCAAATTTCCAATGGAGTTTCTCCAAGTGATAGAGTTGTTTAGATATGCTCCAATCGCCGTAACTTTTGCGCGCCATTTAGATGTAATGCCAAAGAAATTTCCTAACACAATCTTCTAGAAAAAACTTCATCAAGTGCTTATTTAGACTAGTAAATAGTTTAAATTTAGCAAAGGCCATTATCTATTGATTCCCCTTTCGAAATCATGAATTGTTCATATTGTTGAACAAGAAGATCTATTTTGTTTGCTTTGACTTGATTATTACCTTGATGAGTGAATAACAAAGTATCCCAAATTTCTTTTGCGGTTTGATACATAAAAATTCTTTCATATTCTTTACGTGTAAAGCATTGTTACAATTACCATTTTAGCTCATTAATATTTAGCAAGTTTCGTTTTAAGATCAGCGGTTATGTTTATGAAAAGGTACAAGGTACAACCTCATCCTTTTTAGTTTCAGGATTATTTTGAATAGGAGGAAATCACCATCGGTAATAACTTGCCAAAGATCTAGATCTTTTGACTTCACATAAGTTTCAAATCTATTTTGCCAAAAAATAAATCCATCACTTTCAAATAGTGGTGGTCTTTGCATAGATTGCCCTTCTAAATATTTTTCCGATTCTATAGATCGATTCAAGTTTTAAAATATAATTTATTTTAAAAATCTTGTTTGACGTGGCTCTTGATACCAATTGTGGAAAACTAGAAAGGGGGTTGAATAGTTTACCGCTTTTTAATTTAAGGTTTTAAAGTGTTTGTAAAAATTCTAGATTCGACTTTATGTGAATTCAACACTTGCATAATATGAAAAATATACTTATCTAAACAAATAATAGGATAGTATTAGAAAATAATGTAAGACAAGAGATAAGAGTAAGAACAATCAAACCACAACGCGAGGATTTATAGTGGTTCGGCAACGAAGCACCTCTTCGCCCTACTCCACTCCTCGAGCACCTAACTCGAGAGTTTTCTTCACTATGTCAACAAGCTCCCTTATGGCGGAGAAAACCTTACACAACTTTCGCTTATCTTGATTTCCGACACTAAGCTAGATGTCGAGTTCTAATCTTAGCTAGAACCAATCTACCACAACTTCACAACTTCACTACATAACTTTGCTTCACGACTTGATCACGACTACACAACTTCTTCACACCTTAGTTTTCTTCACACCACTACTTCACCAAGCTACTACTATAATCACACCTAACTAACACTACTAGGAAAGATCACCAAGATCCAACTATACTTACAATAATCACCAAGATCTAACAGCTACACAACTTTACAAGAATTTCAAATGATTTACAAGTTATGATATGGATGCAATAAGATTGCAACAACACACAAAGGTGTAATACTTCTTCACTTGATGGTAGGAAGTATTCTTCTCTTGCACTTGAGGATTTGAGCTTAGATCACTTGGAAACAAAGCTTTATGATTAAATGATCAAAGGATTTTAATGAGATGTGTGGGCTATTTTTGATCAGAAAGAATGGGTGCAAAAGTTAAGAAAATAGTGGGGAATAGTCCAGTATTTATAGGACATTCTAGAGGAGCGTCTACCTATGGGCGGTCCCCTTAAAGATAAGGGGGCCGCCCGTGTATTTAAGGGGGCCGCCCTAGACTAGGCGTTCTCCTGTTTGTCCTTTTGTGTAGGGGGAATTTTCTGGAACTTTCAAGCCGTTTTAGGTCTGAAAATTTGAATTTCAAAATGTTTATTTTAAATAAAACATTTCTTTTAATTGTAGAAAATATTTTGTAATGTTTATAAAATTTTTTACAACATTTTATAAAAGTGTGAGGTTGAATAAAAATTTCCTTTGATCATAAAATGCATTAAGCATTTATTTATTCATACATTTAAGTGATATAATTTTCAAAATGAAAATTTACTACTAATTACTTGTTTACATTTAATTTTACATTGAACGTTTTTATATTTTGTGATAATCAAAACGTAAAGATGTGAAAAATATTAATAATATTTTTAGGCATTATTTCTATCAACACTTGGTTTATTAATAATGTATGCTTTGATAATGCCCTTGTTGACTTAGGATCAAGCGTTAGTGTTATGCCTCTATTGACCTACCTTAACTTAGGATTAGGCGAATTAGCTCACACTAAGTTGATAGTTGAATTAGCAGATCCAAAAGGAATAGTTGAAAACATACTAGTAGGAATTAATAAATTTACTTTCCCACAGACTTTATAATTCTAGATATGCCCGAGGATATCAAAGTGCCCTTGATCCTCGGAAGGCCATTTTTGTCAACCGCCTATGATAAGATTGATGTTTACAAAAGAAAGATCAGTTTAAGCGTCGAGGAAGAAAGGATTGTTTTCACAAGTGTTAAACCTGCTAGTAGTTTAATTAAGAGGGTCTACATGCTAAGTTTGAGAGAAAGAATGGAACTTGATTTAGAAGCTAGGCTTATGGGAGAGACTTTGGTGTTAAATAGATCATTAGACCCTTTCTTGGAGGATTACATTGAACTAAATGATCTAAATGAACCATTTGAGCTTAGGAGAAATCAAGGTGATGATTTAATGCCCACCATTGAGGAAGGTGAGGTAATTGAGGAATTTAGAACTAGGGATGATGAACTTAATGTTGGAATTGATGATTACCCTAGTTATTGCGACTATGATAAGAAGATCCATATAGATTGTGCTCACAACTTAAAGTTTTCTTGCATGATAGGATTTGAATTTACACACGCTAACTTTTTCCCATTACTGTATGTCAATGTGATGTCCAAAAAGTTTCATAATTCTATAATGAAAGAGAAGATGGTGTACAAAGGGAATAATGTTGTAGGAGCTTTAATGAATGTGCCTATTTTTGTTGGAACCTTTTCTGTTGTGACGGATTTTGCAGTTTTAGAAGATATGGATGCTTATCGTGATGAAGGAATGGGCGATGTTATTTTTGGCGAACCATTTTTAAGAGAAGTTGGAATTAAAGCAAGACGGTTCGAAGGGATAATTACCATTTACAATGGTGATGATGAAGTAACTTACCAAATGGTGCGATCACATCCGAGGTTTAAACACCATACTAATGAGCAATGCAACAAGATTCCACCATTACTAAAGGTAAGTGAGAAAGATGAGAAGAATGGAATCTCGCATGCATACCAAAAGCTTAAAGGGTTCTATAAAGGAGTATTGAATTTAGGACCCGATTACATCCGAGATGAGAAGATGGAAGAATGGCTCACACCCAAGCGCTTTAGCGTGCATGAGATGGAATAAGTGAGAAGCTAAAGACAAGTCTAACTTAAAGACTTCGCTGTAAACGAAAGTGCTTCCTGGGAGACAACCCAAAATGTTATTTAGTTTTATCCAGTTTGTCTTCCCACACATCAATACGGCATATCCGCTCCATACCATACGGTGTATTGAATGTCTGAACGTTATCAGTCTTTACTTTTTATGCACTTTAAAAACATTATTGTCAATTCTGTCAATACGGCGTATTCATGCACATGATACGGCGTATTCAACAGATTGACCCGTATTTAGATACTTTTTATAGGTTTTTCAATGCGGCTTATTCCAGTTTATGGATACAGCATATCGATCTCCTGTTCATTTTTGTTTAGTTTAGTTTAAATTAACCATAGGTACCAAGATCAGAATGCTCATGTTTTTCCTATGTTTTATACAGGACCTTGGAAGCAAAGAAATATTGACGAATATTGGTGGAGAATTTACAAATCTGGAGATCTTAAAGTGTTGGAGTCTTGAAACTTCAAGGCGGTTGTTCAACACACAGTCTTGCTAATAAACTCAACATGGAGAATCTACCGAGCAAAAATCACGGGAGTTTCTCATTCTAATTCTTTTTAATTCCCGTATTTAATGTTTTATCTATACAATGAGGACGTTGTATAATTCAAGTGGGGGGATGAAATTAGAATATTTACTTGTCCTATTTTTCACATTAAAATGCTTAAATTATGCTCAAATTTAAAAATTTTCAAGCATACTTTTGTGAAATTACATGTTACATAACCCGCACACAATAACCCTTGTTAGATATTGTGAGGATTTAACCTCACTAACAAAGGGCAGGTACACCCACTGTCACCTGCTTATGTACCTGACCCCATCGAGTTGGATGAGCATGTACCAGTATATGTTCTAGAGCCAGAGCACCAATAATACCATGCACCATCAGATGATGACATTCAGGTCGAGGATCAGCCTTATGCTGATGATGCTTCACCGATCGCTGAGTCACCTGGATACATTGCTGACTCGGATTCGATAGAGGAGGATACTGATGCGGATTCTATTGATTATCCAGATGAGCCCAAGGATAGCGAGGAGGATGATGATGAGGATCCCGAGGAGGATCCTAGTGAGGAGCATGAGCCCGAGGATGATGAAGATACAGGTGATGAGGATGAGGAGCCCACTAAGGACGAGGAGGAGAAGGAGCACCCAGCTTCACCTGCCTCTTCTGCGGTACCTGTTGTTGACCCTTTTCCCTCAGCTGGGGATACAGAGGCATTCGAGACTGATGAGTCTGCACCTACACCTAGATCACCTCAGACTATGTCCCTTTTTCTCAAACACGACTCTGTAGGGCACGAAAGACTGTCCGACTTGAGCCACCTATGTCTGCATCCATGGAGGCACGCATTGCTGAGCATGCTGCCGTACCTATACCACCCACCAACCCTACCTATGATCAGGCACCATTAGGTCATAGGGCAGCCATGATCCGTATGAGAGATGACATCCCCGAGGAGGACATGCCACCTCGGAGGAGATTTGTACTTATTGCTCTCCCACCTGGGTGTGATGTAGCAGAGAGTTCTGTTGCTGCTGCTGCTAGAGCACCTAGAGGTCAGTATGATTTTGTTGATAATGTTGAGGTCAGTATGATTTTCTCAGACACGTCTCTGTAGGGCACGAAAGACTGTCCGACTTGAGCCACCTATGTCTGCATCCATGGAGGCACGCATTGCTGAGCATGCTGCCGTACCTATACCACCCACCAACCTTACCTATGATCAGGCACGCAACAATAAATACTTGCATGTGAAGTTGTATTTGTTATAACGGTCACATGTGCTTTGTATGTGAAATCGTAAACTGCTAAGATTGTCACATATGCTTTAAAATCTTGTGGTCCACACTACTTTGGTTGAACATTTCCAATTACTAAACACTTTTCATAATACTTTGAGTGAAGCTGTATTCACTAAACGTTTTTTATCCTCATAAATGTTTTACTTAAACCTATGAATTCATTCAACCTTATGTTAACCATTTTAGCATGTTTTTCTCAGGTGATTAGCTTTGTACTTCTTGACGTGCTATGTGGAGTCTACGTGCAATATGATACCCTATTTCATGACTTATCAAATTATCATACTCCTTGTCTTTTGAAAGCATAAATTTTGCTTCCGCTATCTTTTAAAACTAAATTATGCTTCCGCTACATTTTACTTATGTTTCCACAAATATTTAATTTCTTTTGAATCTTGTAAAACTTATCTATTTTTAAATAATGCAACGAGTTATGATTTTCAAAACGTCCATTAGTGGTCGTTCTCTTGTGCCTTGTGTTCGAAGTATGATGAAGTCATGCCCTCGGACACGTATTCCATCCAGGCCCCGTCTAGGGGTGTGACATAGAGGCTAGAGCTCAGATTGATACGGTGGAGGACACCGGTAGTAGCTGTTAGTTGTACTTTTCATTTCTAGCTATCTTGTATAGTCTATTAAGTTTTATGGGTAACTCCCAGCTAATAGACTTTAGGACGTATTTTCATTTTATGTACTAGATCATTAGTGGTCATTTTGTATCCAAACAAATCATGTATGATTCGACATTATATTATGAAATGTTGATGTATTATGTTATGGTTGATCTCGTTTTATTCATTCTCCATTGTGTTGTGGTTTAGTTATTATTATCATATTCATTTGTATCGACACTGTGATTATATCTCACGTACATTGTATTCTTGTGATTAGTAGAATCATGCCTGTAACAAGACAAGGAGCAAACGACGTCATGACTCCAGAATCCATTCAAGCTATGATCGATCCGGCAATCTAAAGAAACTCTACCAATACTCAGGATGATTCAAGCCAAAGTTTGGGTGGAGGAATCAGAAAGCCAGTGCAACCTGCACGTGTCTGTTCCTACACCGATTTCATGAAATGCCAACCCTTGAACTTCAAGGGAACTGAAGGCGTTGTTGGCTTATCTCAATGGCTCAAAAAGATGAAATCAATATTCCACATTAGCGGTTGTGCCATTGACAATCAAGTGAAGTCCGCTACCTGCACTCTGCTAGATGTTGCACTAACCTGGTGGAATGGTCATGTGAAAACCTTAGGCCATAATGTTGTCTATGCTATGACTTGGGGGGACTCTCAAGAAGAAGATGACGAACAAATATTGTCCAAAGGGTGAAATCAAGAAACTTGAAATTAAATTATGGAATTTTAAGGTCAGGGGAAACGATGTTGCAGCTTATACTCAGCGTTTTCAAGAACTAGCCTTGATGTGCACCAAATTTCTTGCTGATGAGACTAAAAAGATTGAAAAGTACATCAGTGGACTTCCTGATAACATTCATGGGAATGTCATGTCTGCAAGACCCAAAACTCTTGATGATGCTATCGAGTTGGCCAACGACTTGATGGATAAAAAACTACGCACTTATGCAGAAAGGCAGAATGACAACAAGAGGAAGGCGAATGATTCATCAAGAAACAAACAACAACAACAACCCCACAAGAAGCAAAATGTAGCCATGGCATACACTATTGGCTCTGGTGAAAAGAAGGCTTACACTGGAAATCTACCTTTGTGCACTAAGTGCAACTACCACCACACCAGGCAATGTGCACCCAAGTGTGGAAACTGCAAGAGGTATGGTCATACTACCAAGGATTGTCGGGTCAATACCAACAACAACAACAACAAGAATCAAAAGGCAGGAGCATGCTATGAATGTGGTAACACCAGACACATAAAGAAGAATTGCCCAAAACTGAAGAACCATGGGAATGGAAACGGGAATGGCGTAGCTCAAGGAAGAGCTTATGCCTTGGGAGGAAGAGATGCTAGCCCGGACTCTAACGTCATCACGGGTACGTTTCTTCTCAACAACCATTATGCTACAATTTTGTTTGATACTGGTGCGGATAGGAGCTTTGTATCTGCTACCTTTAGTGCCTTGATTGACATTACCCCTACTATATTAGAAAATCATTATGACGTAGAATTAACCAATGGGAAAATCATAGGAGTTAACATCATAATTCGAAGTTGCACTCTAAACTTCATGAATTACCCTTTCAACATCGACTTGATGCCTGTCCCACTAAGTAGTTTTGACGTTATTATTGGGATGGATTGGTTAACAAAGTATCATGGTGTGATCATCTGTGATGAGAAGATTGTACGTGTTCCTTTCGAAAGAGAGATGTTAATTTTTCAAGGCCATGGGAACAACCAAAGGGAAGAATCCCTACTGAATATCATTTCGTACACTAAAGCACAAATATATTTGTTAAAGGGATGTGATGTCTTTTTGGCACACATTACCACGAAGGAAACCAAAGACAAGTCAGAGGGGAAACGACTTGAGGACGTGCCGATTGTCAGATACTTTCTTGAAGTCTTTCCTGAAGACTTGCCGGGTATTCTACCAGCTCGACAAGTAGAGTTCTAAATTGATTTGGTACCGGGTGTTGCACCTATAGCACGAGCGCCTTATTGGTTGGCACCATCTGAAATGAAAGAACTGGCGGAACAACTTCAAGAACTATCCGACAAAGGATTTATAAGACCCAACTCTTCACCTTGGGGAGCCCCGGTCTTGTTTGTCAAGAAGAAAGATGGATCGTTTAGAATGTGCATCGGTTATCGTGAACTAAACAAGTTGACAGTAAAGAACCGTTATCCACTTCCTAGAATTGACGACTTGTTCGATCAACTGCAAGGATCGAGTATCTACTTGAAGATTGACCTACGATCAGGTTACCACTAGTTGAGGGTTCATGAGGAAGATATTCCAAAGACCGCCTTTAGGACGCGATATGGCCATTATGAATTTCAAGTGATGCCTTTTGGTTTGACAAATGCACCTGCTATATTTATGGACCACATGAATCGGGTGTGCAAGCCATACTTGGATAAATTTGTGATTGTCTTTATCGACGATATATTAATTTATTCAAAGAACAAGAAGGAGCATGAAAGGCATCTCAAGCTAATCTTAGAATTACTTAAGAAAGAGGAGTTGTACGCAAAATTCTCAAAGTGTGAATTTTGGATTCCAAGGGTACAGTTTCTCGGACATGTGATAGATAGCAAAGGCATCCATGTAGATCCTGCAAAGATTGAGTCAATTAAAGATTGGGTATCTCCTAAGAGTCCAACAGAGATCTGCCAATTTTTAGGACTCATCGGGTATTACAGAAGATTCATTGAAGGCTTTTCCAATATAGCAAAGTCCATGACTAAGCTGACTCAGAAAAATGTGAAGTTCGACTGGGGAGAAAAGGAGGAAACTGCGTTCCAATTGATCAAGCAGAAGCTATGTAGCGCACCTATTCTGGCTTTGCCTAAGGGATCAGAAAACTTTATTGTTTATTGCGACGCTTCGCATAAAGGATTGGGTGTTGTGCTTATGCAATACAAGAAGGTCATAGCCTATGCCTCTCGACAACTAAAAATTCATGAGAAAAACTACACCACTCATGACCTAGAACTTGGAGTTGTAGTGTTTGCCCTTAAAATGTGGAGACACTACTTATATGGGATAAAGTGTACCGTATTCACCGACCACAAAAGCTTACAACATATTCTTGACCAATAAGACTTGAACATGAGACAACAACGTTGGTTGGAGCTTCTTAGTGACTATGATTGTGAAATCCGCTACCACCTGGGAAAGCCGAACGTGGTTGCTGATGCATTAAGCAGAAAAGAAAGGATTAAACCTTTAAGGGTTTGAGCCTTAGTCATGACTATTGGCTTAAATCTTCCGAAACAAATCCTAGAAGCTCAAACCGAAGCATTAAAACCTAAAAACCTCACTGCTGAAGATGTTGGAGGCATGCTTCAACAAGA
This sequence comes from Tanacetum coccineum, assembly GCA_026074375.1. Taxonomy (NCBI): domain Eukaryota; kingdom Viridiplantae; phylum Streptophyta; class Magnoliopsida; order Asterales; family Asteraceae; genus Tanacetum; species Tanacetum coccineum. The sequence goes on from BQNB010002698.1 coordinate 42,951, forward strand.
CCTTACAAAAGAAAGATTGAAACTCCGTACAGACGGAACCTTATGTTTAAACAGCTGGAGTTGGTTACCGTGTTATGGCGACTTAAGGACTCTAGTCATGCACGAGTCTCATAAGTTAAAATATTCTATTCATCCGGGTTCTGACAAGATGTACCAAGACTTGAAGCAGTTGTATTGGTGGCCTAACATGAAGGCGGATATTGCCACTTATGTTAGCAAGTGTCTAACTTGTTCTAAGGTCAAGGCAGAGCATCAAAAACCTTCAGGTTTGCTAGTTTAACCAAAGATTCCAGAATGGAAATGGGAGAAAATCACCATGGATTTTATCACTAAACTCCCTAAGACGGAAAACGGTTATGATACCATTTGGGTGATCGTTGATCGTCTTACAAAATCTGCTCACTTCCTACTAATGAGGGAAATCGATCCCATGGAGAAGTTAATGAAGCTTTACATGAAGGAAGTAGTCACCCGACATGGGGTACCTGTTTCTATTATCTCCAATCGTGATGGTAGATTTACATCATTCTAGAAAGCACTTCATAAGGCTTTGGGAGCCCGATTGGACATGAGTACTGCCTATCATCACAAAACTGACGGTCAAAGTGAAAGAACTATCCAAACTTTGGAAGATATATTACGCGCTTACGTGTTAGACTTTGGAAAGAATTGGGATAGACATTTACCGTTAGTGAAATTCTCTTAAAACAACAGTTATCATACCAGCATAAAAGCTGCACTTTTTGAGGCACTGTATGGGTGAAAGTGACGATCACCTGTGTGTTGGGCAGAAGTTGGAGAAGCTCAGCTTACTGGTCCTGCAATAATTCATGAAACCACCGAGAAGATCGTCCAAAACAAAAGCAGAATTCAAGCCGCTCGTGACCGACAAAAGAGTTATGCTGACATTAGACGTAAACCGTTGAAGTTTCAAGTTGGTGACAAAGTTATGCTAAAAGTTTCACCTTGAAAAGGAGTTGTGCGTTTTAGCAAATGGTGGAAATTAAACCCTAGGTATGTCGGCCCTTTTAAGATGACCGAGAAAGTCAGAACTGTTGCCTATAAACTTGAGCTACCACAATAATTAAGCCGAGTTCATAACACGTTTCACGTGTCTAATCTAAAGAAGTGTATGTCCGATGAATCACTTGTGATTCCGTTGGAAGAACTACGGGGTTGATGATAAGTTCCACTTTGTGGAAGAACCAGTAGAAGTTATGGATCATGAAATCAAACAGTTGAAAAGAAGTCGCATTCCCATCATTAAGGTTAGATGGAACTCTAAACGAGGTCCTGAGTTTACCTGGGAACGTGAGGATCAATTCAAGCAGAAGTACCCACACCTCTTCACCAAGACCGCTTCGTCGCCAAGTGCTGCGTCTTAAGCCTTGAGGACAAGGCTCTTTAATGGGGGAAGACTATAACACCTCATGTTTTTAGGTCATTTTACGACTCCCAATTATTTTTCTCAATAATTACTTTTAGCTATTTCGCGTCTCATTTTATATAAACCGCATAGTTAAATCGCGTAAGCTAAGAATCAATGATTATCATAAACGGACACCATTCAAGTAAATGTTGATGTTCAATAAGTGTTATATTATTATTAAAAGAATAATAATTAACATTTTAAGTTTTATTTTCATACTTTACGTAAAATGCATCCGGTTCGCATTTTAGGCATACATGCATGCATGTAACCTTAAAAACCCATCCATATATCAACAAATACCCACCATAATACCCTATACCCAAGAATTACAAACAACACTCACCCATATACATACATACATGGTTACAACATACAAACACACTCAACACTCCCTAATTAAATCAAATGAACTAACCACTCTCCACTACCAACATTAAACTAGTATATCTTTTAACCAAAGGATCATAAACCCTAAAAATCAACTTCCATGTTTAGTTTAAACCAAAAAGTGACGATTACAAGCTAGAACCCAAATCACCATGCTTAATTTCATTTCAATCACACTTATACAAATCATCCAAGTCTAATATCAACCCATGAGTATTTTATAACATTTCATACATTTCTTCACCAAGATTATAAAGTCCCTATACATACATACATATGTACATGTCCACATATAAACCTACACAACACTTCATGCTTGAAATTAATTCAATCCTTCCACTAACACAATTAAAGAAACTATATCCTTTACACAATGGATTAAGAAGCTAAAAATGTTACCAAGACTTTATCCCTAAGCCTTGCATTAGTCGGCTAGGATTAAGGGAAAAAAGAGAACCATGTTTGCCATGCTTGATCACACATCACCTCAACCATACTCATCTCTTACACACTTTAACCCTAAACTATTATTTAATAAGATTGTCATGCCCTATTTCCCAAAACCACAACCCTAACCGGTTGTGATTCAAAGCAAACTCAAAAACCATGGAATGGTTTAGTTAGGGTGGTATTAGCTTCATGTTTACCTATAACTAGAAGCCCTAAGTCATAAGTTTTCTCACACATCTCTCATTTACAAGTGAGCTAGCAAAAAACACTTCCACTTTGTCTCTCTTGCTCTCGGATCAAAACAGACCCACGAACCACATTAATACTCAAAATCCTAAACCTAAACAAGTGTTCTAATTTCATTACTAAGCTAACCTAAGATGCATTAAAGGTTTAGTAGGGCGTTTACAAGGGTTTCTCAAGTTAAGGTTTGCATTGGAAAGCTAGGGTTTTTAACTTAAGTTTTGAGTTAGGGTTAAATCACAAGGGTTGTGATCATCTTCTTCATCCATCACACACTCATTGAAGGTCCATCTAAGAGCCCTAATCTATTCATTTACTTTATTTCATGCATTATATAATTGTATATTATGAAATCATCACCTAGGTTATTTTTATGAGTTTATAAAAAAAACATGCATGTTCATACTCGAATTATATTTTTATTATGATCGTTTTGATGTTAAAAATATGTTAATGTATTAATAACAAGGATTTACAAGCAATGGATAAATATTTCAATTATTTGTCAAGTTATGAGCATTTATTTAATTATAAAAGTTTGCAAAATTAAACAAATGTGTAAGACATTTTCTTGGACATTATGAACAAGATATGATGAACAATATGTAGAGGACTAAATTTATGTATAAGATGTGATATTATATAAATTAGAAGCCTAGTGACAAATTATTTAAGTTGAAATACTTAAAAATCAAGTTTATATAATTATTTATATAAAACATTAAAACTTACTATTTTAATTCGACCCACACACTGTTGGTTTGATATTTTTATAAAATAGTACATGTTATGAGGTTTCCAAATATGTAAAGAACTTGCAAAACCGATAAATAACGAATGAGATACGCTTTTTACAAGATTAAGCACAAAAAGTGTTTTTATAAAATAAACTCTATAAAAACTGTACAAATTCGAATCTGATAAAAATGTTTTGACATTTTTTTGTGGTAGTACATATTTTGAGGATTCCAAAAATGTAAAGAACATGAAAAACCGATAAATAACGAAGGAGATATAATTGTTACAAAGTTATATCCGTAAAAGTGTTTTTATAAAAGAAACTTTATAAAAACTATGTAAATTCGAAACTAAGCAGAAAGTTTGCGATTTTTCCTTGAAAGTACATATTTTTGTGATTTCAAAAAGATAAGAAACTTGAAAAAACCATTAGATATTGAACAAGTTATGAATTTTACATGATTTACTAATTTAATATGTAAAAGTAACTTTACAAAAGTAATATTATAAAAATAATATTTTTTTACAGTAGACAACAACTCTTAAAAGGTTTATAAAAAGTTAGAAAATTGGCTTAAAACGAAGATTATACGAGACATTAAGTTTATAAACTTTAAATATTAAAGTGCATTATTTTTACAAATATACAAATGGCTATGTTTTTAAGTATAAAAACATATGAATATTCATATGAGACGCTTATTTCGTTTATGAATAAGTATAACATTTTTACAGACATATTTAGGTGGTGATGTAACTTTATAAGATTATATAGGTATAATTATTCAAGTGCAATATATTTATACGATCTACATTAATTAGGTTGCATTCGGACTATCAAGTGACGAGTCACTCATTTGCTATATCATACGTTCATTCACATAAGGTGAGTTTATAGTCCCCATCTTACATTTTTCAACGATTTACAAATCTCGGGGATGAGATCATGTTTGTTTTACAAATTGGATGCAAATACGTTTTAATTCAAATATTACGAGTTTGCCTAAGTAGTTGTAACCCACTATGCCCATCATCATGAACTGTTAATTACTGGATTGTAAGCGCGAATGTTATGAATATATCTATTTGGGAATTAACATCCCTGTTCGGGAAAGTAGCACTTGCTAGTTTACCGGTTTTCCAAAAACGACGAATGTATACCATTTCGGACTCATAGATGTTACGGGTTGAACATCTACATTGGGCATCATCATTTATATCTATTTGATATACATACATTGTTTAGCTTCCGTGTCATGATCTTAGTTCATATTGTAATACATTTTTGTGATATTGTGTTTGTTGCTTTATTACAGAAAAATCTTGTTATTCGCTTCATTAAATTTATAAACCTATAAATTCATCAACATTATTGTTGACAGTTTAAACATGTTTTCTCAGGTCAATAAGGTGCAAGTCATGTATACATTGGATGGTAGTCTTTTGAAGTCATATTATCATAAAGATTTACGTGCATTACATTTTGGGATATTTGTTATGTTGTGAAATCTTTGCTTTTCAAGTTGAACAAATTTAAGCCTATTGGCTTTTGTAACAAACATTTATGATATCCACTGTATCAATTTTTAAACGACTCTTTTAGAAGTCGTTCTCATATCTTGTGTTATTGATCTATGAAGTAATGCCCCCGGAACATCATATTCCGCTGCGACCCATTTTGGGGTGTTACAGATTGGTATCTAGAGCCAAGGTTATAGAGAACCAGGTCAAATGTTTTTACTTGGTCTATAACCGTTTTTCAAACATTGTGTGATTCAAAAGTTTTCAAAGGGACATACATGCAAACAAGTAGGGTTGCATCTAGTGTGCATACTTACATGTCATGCACCATATTAACATTAGTTAGTTATACTAAGTGTTTGCATAAGTTATATACGTATTATATTATACTAGGTATATTACTATAAGAGTCTTATATTAATAAATAAATTATACTCTTTGGATTATTTCAGGTTCCTAGTTATGTCATCAAACAACGCATCGTCTGCAGTCACCTATACGTCCATATCTTCTGATTCAGATGGACCATCATGGGGTATTCCACTTGTGAATGTTGGCGAGCTTCTGGAGATGGACCCCTATGAGGAGGTTGCCCAACAAGGGCAGACACAACCACTATCACCTGCTTATGTACCTGACCCTATGGAGTTGGATGAGCATGTACCGGTATACGTTCCGGAGCCAGAGCACCCGGAGTACCATGTACCATCAGATGATGGCATTCAGGTTGAGTATCATCCTTATGCTGATGACGCTTCGCCGATTGCTGAGTCACCTGGACATATTGCTGACTCAGAGTTGATGGAGGAGGATTCTATTAATTATCCAGATGAGCCTGAGGATGACGATGAGGATTCGGAGGAGGATCCCGAAGAGGACCATACTGACTATCCTGCTGATGGAGAGGATGGTAATGATGAGCCATTCAATGATGACGACGATGATGATGATACTAATGATGAGGATGGGGATCCCACTAAGGACGAGAAGGAGGAGCACCTAGCTCTGGCCGACTCTTATGCGGTACTTATTGTTGACCCTGTTCCCTCAGCTGAGGATACAGAGACATTTGAGACTGATGAGTCTGCACCTACACCTAGATCACCTCAGACTAGGGTCTTTTTTTCTCAGACCCGTCTCCGTAGGGCACGGAAGACTGTCAGACTTTAGCCACAAATCATCCATAGAGGCACGCATTGCTGAGCATGCTGCCGTATCTATACCACCCACCAGCCCTGCTTATGACCAGGCACCACTAGGTCATAGGGCAGCCATGATCCGTATGAGAGATGACATCCCCGAGGAGGACATGCCACCTCAGAGGAGATTCGTACTTACTGCTCCCCCACCTGGGTGTGATGTAGCAAAGAGTTCTGCTGTTGCTGCTAGACCACCTAGAGGTAAGTATGATTTTGTTGATACTATTGAGGTAGGACACGGTTTGATTCGTAGTCCTGGTCATGATTCCCGAACTATTGCTAGAGCTGCTGATAGAGCAGAGGATGTTGGTTATGTTAGAGCTTTACAGGCTTCTGAGCATAGGATGATGACTTCCATTGAGGAAGTCAACTTAAGGGTCAGCTACCAGGTACAGGTTCGCAGGCGGGAGAGTAAGGATTTATATACACAACTTCATGACGCTACTGCAGAGACATTAGACTCGAGATCATCATGTAGTGAGAGGCCAGAGGACTGCTTATAAGATAGAGTTGCGTGAGGTACGCCAGGCTTACCTTAGTTCTGAGGCTTAAAACATGGCATTATTGGCGCGACATGAGACACTGGAGACTCACATGAGTCATATGGAGTGGCAGCGCCAGAGAGCTGAGGATCATGCAGTCTGTTAGCCCTAAAATATGGTGACTAATCCAGAATTACATTTATCATTTATAGTCGGGTCGGGTTAGTTTAGCTAGTCGATATCGGGACTATAAATACTCCCTCCATACTTCCATGGAGGGGTAGGAGTTCACATTGTAAAGTGTGAGTATGTGTGTGGTTCCTTTTTCTATATAAAACCACACACATACACAAACACTCCTCTCTTCTTCTTTTTTCTATCTCTTCTCTTTTCTCTCTAATAAACATGTCTCAATTTCTCTTTCACTTTATCCAACCTCCGGATTATTGTTCAAAAGGGTGAATCTATATTAACAATTGGCACCAGAGCATAGGGGGAATCCGTGTTGTTTATCTACTGATTATTGTGGTTAAACAAGATCAAATTCGTGGTAAAAAAAAGCCGAATAAAAAAAATCAACCGAAATTTTGTGCTTAGATGTGTGAATGTATTAGTGTTATTAAGCATATCCCCCCCCTTAGGGCACAGGTAGCCTAATTGTGCAAGAGAATCATTTATAGGTCCAAAAGGGTGATTATAGGCGATTTTTGGTGGATAAAGTCGTATTTTTCGTCGTGCGTTTTGACTCTCTGGCAAAATTCATGTTGCTTTGATTACTTCTTGTTGCGTTTTGACCTTCCTTCTTTTGCTTTATGGATACTGGTTCGTTTTGACTCACTGCGTTTTTGAACTCATTGCGTTTGACTCATTGCGTTTTGAGACTGTGTTGCGTTTTGACTCGTCGCGTTTTGACTCGTTGCTTTTGACTCTTGCGTTAGACTCTTTGCGTTTTTGACATTGTTGCAGTTTTGGTTCACTGCGTTTTGATTACAGTTGCGTTTTTTAAGTCATCAGGCGTTTTGACTAAACCAAACTCTGCCCAATTTTTTATTCATTGCGTTTTGATCAAGATAGTTGCGTTTTGATTAGAGGTTTCATTGCGTTTTGACTAAAGTCATTGCGTTTTGTCTATTGAAAACCTATGTTTTGAAACCCTAATTTCCCGGAAAAAAATTTCGATAGTTGCGTTTTGATCAAGATAGTTGCGTTTTGATTAGAGGTCGATCCGCGCATCAGGTGGGCATGTGACCGACTTTGGGCATATGACCGAATTTAGGAATATTATAATCAAAACAAGAACAACAAACAAACACCACAATCAAGAATCAAGACTCATAAAACACAATCAACCATAACAACACACCACACAAACAACAACACTTAATCCCAAAACGATCCTGAAAAGATTCACTTAAATGACAAAATGGCTAGAGATTTGGATTAAGATGACATGTGATTACGAAGTGGATTTGGTATCCCTTATTTGCAATTGAAGTTGGATTTCACAAAGGCGTCTACTTATTTCCATCATCGGTGTCTTTCTCTATTTTCTATCGATTGATGACTTGCTTGAATGTATACAGATTAAGGGGGGGGGGGGGGGGGGGGGGGGGGGGGGGGGGGGGGGGGGGGGGGTAGTAAGACTTGTATTATTCTAGTTTTCCAGCGTCAAGGGTGTTGGATTGAAGACCTGGACAACATCAACTAAAGAGTTACGTTGTAGTACTCAGTGTCACACCAATGTCCGATGGGATAATTTACAATAGGTGTTTACTCTTATACTTTGATGAGTATAAGGTACTTAGAATTTCTTCCTGCACCTCTTCATCAACAATAGTGCAAGATTAAGTAACAAAATTGGGATTTTACTTCAGTTTCAAGTTTATATATCGTTTACTCACCTAGAGTGATCACAACAATAGCTTACAGACACGAGGTTGGGAAGTTAGCCAATAGATTAAATGGTTGAGATGTAATCACACTTCGCACGGGTTTATTTTTGTGCTATTCCAAGACAAAGATACTTCACAGTCTAAGCAAAATCTTCAAAGTTCTTCGATGAAATTCATTCACAAGACCTTGATTATACCAAGTGTTCTTGATTCTTGCTTCATCTCCTTTACGTTTTCTGAAGTCAAGAGGGTAATGATTCTTCTGTATATCATGATTTGTGCTTATGACAAGAAATTCTCGAGTAAATGGACGATACACGACAAATGATGCTCCGAGAGGTGCAACCATCATGGGGGAATGTGTACAACTGATGGGATTTAATTGACTTTGAGTGTTACCATGTCCAACTTCAGGGAATTTTGTTAGCCCTAAAATGTTTAGTATGGTTTATGAAGTATTATGCAAACGTGAGAAGAACAGTTGCTGATTTCTCCATGCACCCTGAACGGAATATTCAACAAGCCCTAATGACAAGAAGTAGTTGGTCGTTGTGAGGTTTGACGTCTACAAAATCCGCTATCATTTGATGACAAGAGAAGATTTTCAAGCTACATTATGTTTCCAGAATCGCTTAAGATAGGGATGTTGGTTGAGGGGAAGCGATTCAGAAACTTCGCCAAAAAGGAGTCTATGAAGAAAGCTTTTCAAGACATGCTGCATGGATTGGGGGGAAGTTAATCCAACTCATGCATACTACAATGGTTTCTGTACAAGTAAAGACACTGAAGATCCAAGCTGGAGTACAAGTTTCAAGACCTGGTGAACTCAGAAGACATCTTCAGCTTTGGAAGCGCTTTGGAAGACTTTATTTGTGTTGTATTTGTACCTGATAGGAACATTGTAAGTAATTCCGTATGTCCGCATATTGGGGGAAGATTGTTAGCCCTAAAATATGGTGACTAATCCGGAATTACATTTATCATTTATAGTTGGGTCGGGTTAGTTTAGCTAGTCGATATCGGGACTATAAATACTCCCTCCATACTTCCATGGAGGGGTAGGAGTTCACATTGTAAAGTGTGAGTGTGTGTGTGGTTCCTTTTTCTGTATAAAACCACACACATACACAAACACTCCTCTCTTCTTCTTTTTTCTATCTCTTCTCTTTTCTCTCTAATAAACATGTCTCAATTTCTCTTTCACTTTATCCAACCTCCGGATTATTGTTCAAAAGGGTGAATCTATATTAACACAGTCAGACAGATGATGCATACCCAGGTGCTAGAGGCTAGAGCTCAGATTGATACGGTGGAGGACACCGGTAGTAGCTGTTAGTTGTACTTTTCATTTCTAGCTATCTTGTATAGTCTATTAAGTTTTATGGGTAACTCTCAGCTAATAGACTTTAGGACGTATTTTCATTTTCTGTACTAGATCATTAGTGGTCATTTTGTATCCAAACAAATCATGTATGATTCGACATTATGTTATGAAATGTTAATGTATTATGTTATGGTTGATCTCGTTTTATTCATTCTCCATTGTTTTGTGGTTTAGTTATTATTATCATATTCAGTTGTATCGACATTGTGATTATATCTCACGTATATTGTATTCTTGTGATTAGTATAATCATGCTTGTAACAAGACAAGGAACAAACGACGCCATGACTCTAGAATCCATTCAAGCTATGATCGATCAGGCAATTCAAAGAAACTCTACCCATACTTAGGATGATGCAAGCCAAAGTTCGGGTGGAAGACTCAGAAGGCCGGTACAACTTGCATGTGTCTGTTCCTACACCGATTTCATGAAATGCCAACCCTTGAACTTCAAGGGAACTGAAGGCGTTGTTGTCTTGTCTTAATGGATCGAAAAGATAGAATCAGTATTCCACATTAGCGGTTGTGCCATTGACAATCAAGTGAAGTTTGCTACCTATACTCTGCTAGGTGCTACACTAACCTGGTGGAATGGTCATGTGAGAACCTTAGGTCATGATGCTGCCTATGCTATGACTTGGGGGACCCTTAAGAAGAAGTTGACGGACAAATATTGTCTAAAAGGTGAAATCAATGATAGGTCTTGTTTATCTTGAATCATACATAATCAACCATGAAAGCTTGGAGAGAATAGTAGAGGATGACAAGTATTCAAATTTCAAATGTTATTAAAATAAAGGGAAAAAGAAAAAGTTTATTACAAGACATCACCTTCTAAAATATTAGATTGTAAATTATAGGAAAGGAAGGAAAGCTTCCCTTCCTATTTTTCTAATTTTCACTTCTAGTCATATTCTTTTGGCAATTAGAGTATTCTTACTTTTTAGCATAATATACCTTATTAACAAACGACTTTATTATAAACAAAATAAAGACTAATGACTAAATATAACTAAACCACATAATCGACACTTTTATGAACCTAACGAAAAAAAAAATCAAATCTCCCCAAGGGTTGATTATTCTAGCTTCTCTTCGTGGTCCAATGTCCTTCCATTCACATACATCTCCCAGCTTCTCACCTATTGTGAACATTCAATCTTACTTATCAATCTCTTCTTTTACCAACTTTAAATACTCAAGCTCTTCATTGGTGAGATCATCTTTTAAATATATCCATACTTAACATCATTATTGTAACTCCTTCATCCTTCTAATACTTTGTTTAGTGTTGCATCACAAAACTTATGAATCTCTGAATGTCTCATCACCCTTTTCTCTTTTTTGCTATTCTTGTATATGATTCCATGCACCGGCTCATAGATGATGGAGAACATTTTGTGTTTTCAACTTTTGGGAAAGATATTATTGGTGCAGTAGATTAACTTTCTGTTGATAACTTTCAATTCCAAGTTGAAAATCATGCACTCTTTCCCATATCACTGAAATTCTGATGAATACTGATAAAGACCATAACAACCCTGTTTCTGCATAGTTAGGTACCTTGCCATTCAAGAAACCGGACTTATCATTCTTTTATGTCTTTGGTTCACTTTGCTATCCTACCAATGACCATGAGGATCTGGGTAAATTTGATGGAAAAGCAGATATTGGGATTTTTGTTGGTTACGCGCCTGCAAAGAAAGCGTTCAAAATCTACAACAGAAGGACCTGGATAATTTTTGAAACAATTCATGTAACGTTCGATGAGCTAACAGCAATGGCTTTTGAACAATTCAGTTCAGGACCCAAGCTTCAAGGAATGACTCCTACTACATCTAGTACAAGACTCGGTTCAAACCCTGTTTCTCAACAACCTTACTTACCACCAATAAGAGATGATTAGGATTGGTTGTTTCAACCAATGTTCGATGGATACTTTAACCCTTCACCAATGGCTGTTTCTCCAGTTCAAGAAGCTGCTGCTCCAAGAGCTGAAGTATTAGCTGATTCTCCTGTGTCAACTTCCATTGACCAGGATGCTCCATCAATAAGTATTCCTTCATCATAAGAACATGAACAGTCTCCAATCATTTCTCAAGGTTTTGAAGAATTACCAGAAACACCAACATTTCATGATGATCCTCTTAACGAATCTCCTAATGAAGACTCAACTTCTCAAGGATCATCATCTAATGTGAGACAAATCCACACTCCTTTTGAACACCTTGGTAGATAGACTAAGGATCATCCTATAGCAAACGTGATCAGTGATCCTTCTCGCTCTGTATCTACAAGGAAGCAACTTGAAACTGATGTCATGTGGTGTTATTTTGATGCTTTCCTAACTTTAGTAGAACCAAAGAACTTCAAACAATCAATGACCTAACCGTCATAGGTTGATGTAATGTAAGAAGAAATTCATGAATTTGAAAGACTTGAAGTTTGAGAATTGGTGTTGTGTCCAGATAAAGTATTCTTGATCAAGCTTAAATGGATTTATAAGGTCAAGACAGATGAATTTGGCGGGGTATTAAAGAATAATGCAAGACTCGTTGCTCAATGATTCAGACAAGAAGAAGAAATCGATTTCGAGGAATCATTTGCACCGGTTGCTAAAATAGAGACTGTTAGGTCATATTAATCTTGAATCAATCATATCAAACATGTATGCATAGAGAGAATAGTAAAGAGAGGAAAGTATTTGAAATTCAAATGAAATAAAGGGAGGGAAAATTAGAAGATTTTGTTACAAGTGCATCACCCTCTAATGAAGATTAGAGGGGTATTTATAGTTAATGGAAGGAGGCTTCCCTTCCTTATTTTCCTAACTTGTTACATCTAGTCCCTAGACTTTGGTAATTATGCTATTTCATTCTTTTAGCATAATATACCTTATTACAAACTACTTTGACATTATCAAAAGAAACACTAATGACTTAAATAATACAAAATCACATAATCGACACTTTTAATGATCCTAACAATCTCCCCCTAAGGGTCGATTATTCAGGGCGTTCTCTTCTTAATCCAAGTGGTCTTCCATTCACGTACATCTCCCATCTTCTCATCTGCCTTCGATGCTTCAATCTTTCTTCAATCTCTTCTTCAAACAACTTCAAGTATTCTGTTTCATCTTTGGTGAGATCTTTTTGTACGTATCCATACTTGACATCATTATTATAACTCTTCAGACCTTCTAACACTCTATTTAACGTTGCATCACAAAACTTATGAATTTCTGTATGTCTCATCACCCGTTTCTCTTTCTTACTATTCTTGTAAATAATTCCATGCACAGGCTCATAGATGATAGAGAACATTTCATGATCTTCAATTCCTGGGAAAGTCATTGTTGGTGCAGTGAGATTAACCTTCTGTTGATAGCTTTCAATTCCAAGTTGGAAGTCATGCACTCTTTCCCATATCACTGAACTTCTAATGAAGACTGATAAAGACCATAGCAATCCTGTATCTGCATAATCAGGTACCTTGCCATTCATAATCAACAAGTATATGTCCTCAATATCGTTCTTGTTAAGATTCTTGTAATCAGGCTCGGTAATTGATACGATGCAATCATTAGCTCTCCTTGCAACAATCTCTGTGATAAACTTGTGTTCATGACCCAATTCCCAATATGTCTTGATGACTTGAACGATTTTTGAGTTTGAATAAATCTCTTCCTTTGGTTTTCCAGGCTCTTTCTGTTTCCTTATGTATAAGATCTTCGCATGAGGATTCTTCCAATGTTCAACACCATATCAAGCATAAGGATTGAATTTCTTTACACACTTATTTACCTATCTGGAAGTTCGTTCTTCAATATCATCATCGTTGAAGATTATTGCTGGAAACTTGTGAAGTGACAAGACTATCTTCTCGGGTCCAGAATTTCCTTTCTTTAAATACAAAAGGTCTTGATTAATCAGAGATAATGTTGGAGCTTCAGGATCTTTTTTACAGCTATGAACTAATGGTGTGGTCTTTCGTGGATGTGGAGAGACAAGAATTTCTTTTCTACTTTCCCAGACAATGTCACTCTTTAATAAATTCTTCATCTGATCAATGTGATACTGATGCTCATCTCCTGAAGTACATCTCTGTCTCAACATCTCATCAGCCATCTTTCTTAGCTTAGCTTCATCGATAGTCAGCGATATTTCTTCCATAATTTCTTATGATACTTTCTTCGATGGTATTTCATCATCATCTGAAGCATAAGAGTCAGTCCAAAAATCAAACTCATCATTTTGCTCTTGATTTCCTGAAGTTGATGGAGCTTGTTCCTCTTGAAATACTTGTCCAGATGATGACTCTCCAGACACATAAGCTTCATACTCCGATGTCTTCTGCCGCTTTGCACTATTCTCCCCCTCAGGATGAGCATCATCATGAGGATCGTCCTGATCTCTTGGGCGAACGGCAGGAGTTCTACATGCAGTTTGTAGTACTGTATTTCTTTCAAACTTCATCTGGAGAGCCAACCATATTGCTATCTTGTTGTTGCAATTGAGGATCAGCTTTCATAGCAAGATACAGTTGATATTGTTGTTCTGGAACAGAGGATGTTTGTGATTGAGCCGGATGAACATGAAGAATATGTCCAGACATATAACTTCGAACGGATGCATCAACTTGAGAAGGAATGACATTGGCAATTGCATTCTCAATTTGTGTCGAGATTTGAGCCTGAATATTTCCACGTTCCTGCAGAATAGCTTTAGCAATCAATCTTTCCGTCTCTTCTTTAGCCTTTTGCCTCTCCAGAATCAACCCTTCCGCAACATACACTGGAACTTGATTCCGAACTTGTTCAGGAACTTGCTTCACAACTTGCTCCTTAATGTGTTTATCAACCATAGCAGGTAATGTCTCAACCATTACATCATGAAGATTATCAGCAAGTGTATCGAATGACTTTCTTGGCATGAACCTCGCCCGTAGATGTGCAAACAAGTAACCATAACGTCCTTGTAACTCGTGAAAGAAGCTCTTGTAGCGTTTGAAGCGAGTAGGTTTTGTCTTGAACAATGATAGAAGTCGATTCGTTTTAGCTAACTTTTTGTGAGGTGAACTTGATGATGATGTAGTATGAGGAGTATCCGTCAATTCCTGGAGTTTCTCGGTATCCAAAGATACGAGATTAGTATGAATCCTAGGAGATCTAATTGGTGTAGGGATTGGTGAATTCCTAGTATCCTCTACAAGTTTCTCTTTCTCCCTTCTCTTTAATTCATACACCTCATTAGTTATTTCTTCATCGTCATCATTTACATTCACTGGTATAACAACGTTAGTAATCTCCACCACTAGAGTCTCCTTAGTAATCTCTACCTCCTTATCTTTAGTAATCTCCACCTCTGGACTTTCCTTATTACTCCTGGGCTCTATCCTAGTACCGGGAATATTTGGTTCATCATTCCTAGGGATTAAACTATCATCAACAATATTCTCTTGTCCATCCACCATCTTTTCAATTTCTTTAGATGCCAAGTGCTCATCAACCAGTGCCACATTTTCTCTTGCTTCCTGCTCCTTATGACTTTTGTGCTCAACAAGACTAACTTGTAATGTATCTTGTAAAATCATCTCATCTGCTTTGTCAACAGTTGGCACTGGATTTGGTGGTGTAAGACTTGTGGATTTCCTTTCAGGAATACGAAGATGAATCACAGTTGATCATCTTGGAGCATTTGACTCTGCGGCTTCCTTATCAGGGTTAGGTGACCTAGGGGCACTAATTTTCCTATGCGTTCCGTGGGTAGACTCAGTCAGCTATGACAGAGTCAGAGGAACATCTATCTCAAACACCTTCGTATACATCTAGTAATGCTCTGTGTGCTTCATTTCTTCAGTGATCATCTAAGATGGTATCTGCATTCCAACTTTGTCTTTATGTCTTCTTGAATTAAAAATATTCTTCATGATATCATCATCTTGCAAGTTGTGATACTTGTCTTGAGCACGTCTTGAGATTTCAGGAAAGATAGTCATATAATGACTGACGATGATATTTGTAAATATTGGATATGGAATCGAAGAAGTTGGATGATGAAGCAAATAGTAGAGTCCTTCCCATTGTAACTCCGCATAATCCACATGAATGTTATTGACAAAGCAATATAGCATTTGCATTATCTGCAATGACGGTTGGTCCCATCTAGTGACACGTGTTGTTAAGCATTTAGAGAATATTTTGCATAACGTTTGCCATGGCTGCAGAAGACTAGTAGTCTTGAAATTCGATTGTGTCTTTAACTCCATTGTAAATCCCAATACTTGCTTATAGAATGGAAACATGTCAGAAAATGATGGTGGTGACACGAATGAATTATGATTGTTGGCAGTTGCTTGTGGAAGATGAAAGATTTGTCTGAAGTCATCTAGTGTAAGAGTGAGTTCTTTCTTGTCCAGCATAAACCTGAGTCGATACTTTGATCCGTCTTCCTTCAAAGTATGCCAGAACTGTGCCATATAAATCCATGGAACGGATGAAGAAGCTGCAATGGTGAATTGTAATGGATGATTCTTGATGATATTCGTCAGAATTTTGCATTTTGGCGGACATTGAACATGCTCGAGATCAACTTTCTTGTTAGCATCCATAAGATCATATCTCTTGTTCGGAGGGAACAGTTCATCTGGATGAACATCAACTGCATGTTGTTGTTGTGCCATGATGATTACTGAATGAATACAATTTATATGTTAGATAACAAACAATTCATTTGACATTTTTGTCTTTTTCCATTCTGTCTGTTTTATATGTTCTGACAATTCTTTTTGAACATATTTTTGATCAGTTTCTTTCCTATGTGCTCGTTCTTGCTTTTTCTAGCACATGCCATACGCTTTATTCTTTTGATTTACCAATTTTTGTGTGTCCTGGCAATTCTTTTTCGAATACATTTTTGATTTGCTTTTTCGCGTATGGATTTAGCTCTCTCTTTCTGTTTTTAGAATATCCTCACCAGAAATTCTTTATGACATGATACTCTTTCAAGAATGATGAACATTTCTCTTTTGATTTAAATCAAGACTCTTTTATGAAAAATTAAAGAGAAATCATTCAACTTCTTAAAATTGTTTTGTGAAAGAGTATCATTTTAACACAATAACAGAGTTTGAGAACTTTTTCCAGAAACTTTTGACAAAAAACTTTCTTTATCATAGAAGCATGTAATCACAAACCCACAACTGAATGGACACTAAGTCACTTACTCCTCATTCTCTTCATTGCAGAAAACAGCCAAAGCCGAACATGACTTAGTCCACTTAAACAATTGAGATTCAGATAAACAGATTCAAGTCATAAAAGCTTTTTCTTTCACTTTTTGTCATCAATCCTAAACAATGAAGACAAACATATCTAATTCAATAATTGAATGGACACTAAGTCACTCACTCCTCATTCTGTTCATTGCAGAAAATGGCCTAAACCGGACATGACTTAGTCAACTTAAACAATTATGAATAGATATATATAACCTATAGCTTAGAATTCATAAAAACCTGATTTCTTTTTCAAAATTATTCACCACACTTGAGAAACTGATCTTATTATTCCACAGACATTTAAGCATTAAACATCTTAATCATGAATCATCAACATTAGTTCTTTCTCAAAACACATTCACGTTTCTACAAACGTACTTTCACTGAATTTTGACTTTTTAGTATCACTGAATTTGACTTTTTAACCTTTCTGAGTTTGACTTTTTGACCTTTCTGAGTTTGACTTTTTGACTATTACTGAGTTTCACAAATAATGATTCTTTTTGACAAAACCAAATTCAATCCATTGTATTATATTATCACTCTCGGATTACCACCTGAGTCAATTAAACTCGATAAACATCAAACTCGGTAAACATCATACACATCCGAATTTCAATTTAAACTAATGGTTAATCATGTCTAGGCTATTCATCACATTTTTTTCACTGAATCTATGCATATTATCAACCTTGATGTTTAATTATTGACAAAAACTCGATGACACATAAACTCGGTAATCTTCAATATTACCAAGTTTAAACTCGATAATACATACTCATCAATTAACAGTTTGATTATTCTCACCCACTTATGTTTGAGAAAGAAAAGTAATCGAAATCGTTGTAATGAACTAAAAAAGATTGGAAAGAATTTCTTCTCAAACTCGGTAAATGGATTCGGTAATAGAAAAAATGAAATGAAATTTTTTCCTCCTTTTATAGCCACCGAATTTTTTTGAAAATTGACACATTTAGCCCCTGTGATTATCATTTTTGATTTGTTTTTCAATTTTTCACAAACTCCCCCTTGAAACTATAATGTTTTTCAAATTTAGTCTTTGTGAGAGATCATTGTTTTTATTTTATTTCCAAAATGATGTATGTGAATGGAAAATTTTAAGAGCTCCCCCTTAGATCATGATTCCGTATTTTCAATTTGAAAGCTTTTTATAAAAACTTGGAATCATGAAACTAAGCATGTGATCTTTTTTATTTTTTTTAATATGAAAAATATGTCAAATCTTTTTGGTATTTTGAAAATTTTCAATATTTTCTTTTGTTTTTGAAAAAAATTATTTACATATTTTTTATGTATGAACTTTTCAAGAAGATAACTTTGTCAGGCTTTCCAACTGAGTTGGAGTCATACATCTCATACCAATTTGATGAACTAAATACTCAAAGCGTTCTTTTAGAAGCGCCTTAGTAAATAGATCCGCAAGTTGGTATTCTGTCACGACAAAGTAAATTTCCATAGTACCCTTCTCAACATGTTCTTTAACAAAATGATACCGGATGTCAATGTGCTTCATCTTAGAATGTTGAACCGGATTGCATGAAATAGCAATGGCACTCTTGGAATAGTACATCGGAATCTGATTGTACTTATATCCGTAGTCAAGCAGTTGAGTACACATCTAAATAACTTGTGCACAGCATGCAAACAAGGAAACATATTCAGCTTCAGCAGTTGACATCGTAGTACAATCTTGTTTCTTTGAACTCCAACTCACGAGCTTTCCACCTAGAAATTACAATCCTCCTGATGTACTCTTACAATCATCTTTACATCCTGCATGGTCCTCATCTGAATAGGCAATAAGTTTAAATCCGGAATCCTTCGGATACCATAGGCCCATGTTACAGGACTATCTCAGGTACCGAAAGACCCGTTTAACCTCTTGAGGTGTTTGACCGTAGGACGTGCTTGATATCGAGCACATACAGAAGTATCAAAAGCAATGTCTGGTCGACTGGCTGTTAGGTACATAAGCCCTCCTATCATACGATGATAAGTCATTTGATCAGTAGGAGTGCCTTGTAAATCAGCATCCAGCCTCTCAGTTTCCATAGGTGTACTCATAGAAACACAGTCATCTAGACCATGTTTCTTTAACAATTCAATTGCATATTGTGACTGACTTATGAATATGCCACGGGGAGATTGATGAACTTGAAGTCCAAGAAAGAACTTTAGTTCACCCATCATCGACATTTCAAACACATTTTTCATTAGGTTTGCAAAACGTTTTGAAAAATCTGGATTTGTAGATCCAAAAATAATGTCATCAACATATACTTGAACAAGTAATATGTCTCCCCCGTGACGTTGTGTGAACATAGTCGGGTTAATAATACCTTTAGTGAACCCATGTTCAATTAGAAAAGAAGACAATTTGTCATACCATGCACGAGGTGCTTGCTTAAGACCGTATAGAGCTTTTTTCAACCTATAGACGTGATCTGGAAATTCTGGATCAATAAACCCTTCAGGTTGGCTGACATAGACTTCTTCTTTCAAAGGACCATTGAGAAAAGCCGTTTTGACATCCATTTGAAAGATAGTGATATTCTTATGAGCAGCATAAGCAATAAACATCCGAACAGCCTCAAGACGAGCAACAGGAGCAAATGACTCTTCAAAATCAATGCCTTCTTCCTGCTTATATCCTTTAGCCACAAGACGAGTTTTGTTCCGAACCACAATATTTTCAGCATCACACTTATTCTTCCAAAGCCATTTGAGAGCAATAATATTCTTTCCTTCTGGTCATGGAACGAGTTCCTAAACTTGAAGTCTCTCAAATTGATTCAACTCATCTTGCATAGACTCAATCCAACCGTGATCTGCCATAGCTTCTTTGATTTTCTTTGGTTCAATTGTACTGACGGTTAAAGCATACATGCATACCTCAGAATCTGTGTGTAACTGTTGGCGAGTCATGACAGGTTTGGATGGGTCACCAATAACTTGGTCTAGAGGATGATCTTTTGTCCAAATGTGAGTTGAGGGTTGTACTTGGTGGAAATTCTGCACATTTGATGGTTCTAGAGCCGTTGTAGATGACTCAATTTCCTCATGACTTGGAGGATTATATGGAACAAACTGTGCATTACCATCAATCAACAGTATCTTCTTGATTAAATTCATCAGCCTCGGTCAAAGAGATTGGAGAAGTTTGTTCGTCAGATGTAGTGACAACGGGAGGAGCCTCATGTGTGTCAACAAAGATTGAAGATGTAGAAGATGATTCTTCATGAACTTGAGTCGGTTGTGCAGCAGAATTGATGGTTGTATCAGAAGATGCCTTCTTAAAATAGTCTTCAAACATCAGACCAAATAAATTATCCAAATCTTCTTTAGATGGAGTATTCATTGGATTTGCTGATGAATTATGATTGTTGAATCGTTGAAGTTCGGGTTCTAAACAGTCATGTTCAGAAGCTATAGTTGTGAGCTCATCAAACTTGACATGAATGGTCTCCATTATCATTTTGCTCTGTCGGTTATAAATTTGAAAACCTGTTGATGTTTCCGAATAACCAATAAACACCCCAATGTCTGCTTTTGGTTTCATTTTTCCAAGATCATCACGGTCATTTGTTGGATAACACAATGAGCCAAACACATGAAAATAAGTGATGTTTGGTTTTCGACCGCGTAATAGCTCATAAGGTGTTTTGTTGTATCATGTATGGATGATTGACCAATTTTGAGTAAAACAAGTTATAGCCACTGCTTCAGCCCAAAGAAATTCAGGTAACTTAAAAAAGATAAGCATTATGCGAGCAGCCTCAATAAGAGTACACTTACGTATTTCAACTACTCCATATTGCTAACGTGTTCGAGCAATTGAAAATTGTTGCATGATGCCTAACTTTTCATAATGAGCTTTAAGAGTTGCGTTTTTGAATTCAGTACCATTGTCAGTATGAATCTTACAAACTTTGGCTTTGTAATTCAATTAAGCTTGAGTAATGAATTTCTTGATGATCTATAGAGTTTCATCTTTCGAGCGAAGAAAATAAACCCACGTATATCTAGAAAAATCATCCACTATCACAAGAATATACTTCTTTCCATTGATTGAAGCTACCCTCATTGGACCGCATAAATCCATATGAAGTAATTCCAATTTGTAGTTATCGCTTGGAACCAATTTAGGTGGATGAGAAGCTTTCTTGCTTTTTCCCCTTTCACAAGCAGAACAAAGGTGATCCTTTCCATATTTGAAATTTGGTAGACCGTCAACCAAGTCAAGTCTGGTTAGATCGTTATGGTAACAAAATTAAGATGTGACAATCTTCGGTGCCATAACCATGACTTTGTTGAAGTTGCTTTGGACATTAGACAAACGGGTAAAGAAGCAGCCATGTCAGAAATAGAGATAGTATACAAATTAGATTCATGTCCACCAGTGAGCAAATCATCTCCTTCCAGATTTCGTACGTAACATGTATTGAAACGAAAAGCAACTTCTAAATCTCCATCACAAAATTGTCCAACGCTAAAGAGATTATGTCCAAGACCTTCAACATAATATACATGACAAATAGTGATATTGCCATGTATATAATCGCCATAGCCCGTGATTGTTGCAAAATTATCATTTCCAAAGCGAATGGTTCCCATGAGTTTTTCAATGAAATTTCTCAATAGTGATCGATCACCCGTCATATACTTTGAACAACCACTATCAATAACCAACAGAACGATCTAAACTACCTGCATCACAAGAAGAGACAACACATGGACAACTAGGCAAATTTGACTACCTATTTCTTAAATGAAACGGATGGTTTCTCAGATGAACGAGTGTTAGCAACATTCGGTTTTATGTTTACAGGAGTCCAAATAACATTTGGTTGTGATTCAAACCACTTTTGCCAAATTCTACTTGTTCGAATCTTGTTCTTTATGAATGTGCTTAACGGTTTATCACACAAATTTGTTTTCTTTATCCTAGACGCACTAGAAACCTTATCCTTTGCTATTGAGGCACTTTCTAAATCAATCTTAGTTTTGGAAACTACAGAAGTAGAATCTAGAGTCTTAGATTGTGTCTCTTTCTTAGAAAACCTAGTCTTAGGAGCTACATAAGTAGGTTCTAAAGATTTTGGTGTTCTAGAATTAGTAGAGAAGGTTCTACGAACATTTGAACGAACATTCAATTTATGCTTTGCAAGACATTTATCATGACAAGGAATAAGCACATTTTTCATACAAGAAACACATAACAAAGTTTTTGCTTTAGAAGCGTTTGCAACATCAACATCAATTACATTCTCTTTATTTGAAATAATATTCACAGATGTATTATCTTTTTGCTTATTTTTCCTAACATAAACTGAAACATTCTTTGCTGCTTTCTTAGAGTTGACTAAAACACTGTTCGTACCACTTGAATCTTTACTCATTGGTCTTCTAACTCTAGATGTAGCATTCACTCCTGTAGAAGATAAACCACTTTTAGTCTTGTTCATTTGTGATTCTTATGTTGTGACAACTCTGTACATTCCTGGTTTAATGACATTTTTGTTTTGATTTGCCCCTGTTTGTTTGGTAGCTGAAGTCTGTAAAGTGACTGGTTTTGACACAACATGGTTTTCTTCTGTTTAGGGAACATCCGTTTTCTTTTGAAAAGCGTGCTCGTTTAGTGGTGTAACACAAAGAAGAGATTGATAACCATTTGTTTTGTCAAACTTAGTATTTACAGACTTACCTTTTTCAACTTTTTCCAATCTTGTCTTTAACTCAGATATGGTAGATAAAAGATTCTGATTCTCAGCACGAATAGCACCATATGCATATGTTTTCTCAGATTCATAAACAATTAATTCATCCATTTCCTTTTGAGTTTGAGACCGTGTCTTTTTGATTGAATCGGAAAGCTTTTTATATTCCATTTTAGCATTATCACGTTCTTTTATCAAAGATCGGACTTTAAAATCCAAAGACACGTTCTCATTCTCAAGTTTCTCTAACTTTGAAATCCAAGAGTAATCAAGAGGATTTGTGTTTTTATTTCTCGAAGTTGAATCCCATTTATGTTTTTCTTTTTCATGTTGTAGCTTTAATTCAAAATCAACACTTTGCTTTTGACATCTTTGAACATCTTTTTCAAGAATTTTTATTTTAGACGGCAAACCCTCTTGAATCTTAAAAGATTTCTTTTTGACTTGGTCAAATTCATCACTTAAGATCTTATCTACGCATTCATGATTTAACAACACACACAGCTCAACATCATGTTTGAGAGATGCTTCTAAAAGTTGATCTTTCAACAAATCATTTTGCTTCTCTAGTTCATCAAGCTCACTTTCTGTCGACTCAAAAACATCTTTCATTTCTTTTATATCCCTTTGAAATAGATTCTGAAAGAATTCAAGATAAACCTTCAACTCGTTAAGAATTGGTTTAACTTGATTTTGACAAAAATCATTGATTTGTATCTCTGCCGGTGATGTGTAAAAAATGCTCGCTTTTTTACAAATCTGTTGTATTAGCAAAGACAGCTTTTCAAAACAAACTTTTATCTTGTCTAATTCTTTGATCAAAGGTGACTCACTTGGCATAATTTTTGATACTGGAATCTTAACCGAGGGAACAGAAGAAGATGGAAAATATTTTTGCTCGACATAAAGCTCTTTTTGAGGAAAAAAATCTTTATAAAGCGCATTTATTTGTTTGTAATTAATTGTCCAACAATTTTGTTTGTTCGCAACAGCAATTGGATCATTCATTTTTTCGATTATATTTTGTTGACTTTTGAAAGCATCCTCAAGAGTGTCCTCAGAATCCCTAACATTCAAAGAAATTTCTAAATTACCCAAACTAGATGTAACATATAATTTTAGACACTTTGAAATTGCTTGCTTGGGTGTATAAGGATTCGGATACCCCAAACCATGTTTTAATTGTTGGTCATACACAAACAATGGTTTTGGTCCAAGCATAAATATTCCTTGTAAAGAATTACCAAGTTTTAAAATCAGATCAACATTCTTTTTCAGTTTGGCCTCAAGATCTAGAATAGTATCATGATACGTATCCTCTTTTTCACTCATTTGCCTTTTTAAAATCAAATGTGTCTTTTGTAATTCCTCATTTTTCTGTTTTTAATTTTTAACATCTAAATCTAATTTATCTCTTTGTTTTTTGAGATCTCGAATGATTTCTCGATCACGAACTAATTGAGACTGAGCTTGTTTATTATAACATTTTGCCCGTTCATCAGCTTCAAGAAATTCGTTGAGATAATTATTATCCTTGTTTATGTTTTCCAAAATCCAAACCCGTTCCTTATACATCCTAAGCTGACTTGTCAAATGCGTGTTTTGTGTTTGGACTTGTTGAGCAAATATTCGTTGTCTTTCAGCTTCATGATATGCATTTCTAGCAAGTTTTTCTACTGCACATAGATCAGGAACATGTGTATCTTTTTCAACACTGCCACAATTAGCATTTCCCTTGAATGAATCAAATTTAATATTGCTATTAATTTGATCATCACCAATGGTATTGTTAATAATTTTAGTATGATTTGGATACATTGGTTCATTATTCTCAATGATGGATGAAGATTGTACCTCACTTATAAATGCAGACTCATAGCTTGGCCCATTATCAGAAGTATGATCAGC
This sequence comes from Tanacetum coccineum, assembly GCA_026074375.1. Lineage (NCBI taxonomy): Eukaryota > Viridiplantae > Streptophyta > Magnoliopsida > Asterales > Asteraceae > Tanacetum > Tanacetum coccineum. The sequence continues at coordinate 67,603 of BQNB010002698.1, forward strand.
TGGTTGAATTCTGGCCAATAAGCATATGTTTGCACTGAGTTCTTCAATTTCTTCCATCCTTGATGCGTCAGCAAAGAGAAAATCATTCTGCTCATCAGTAAGAATTACGCCAGCTTCATCCTGTTTTGCCAGCAACATTTGTTCCATGAAATACTTCGAGTCACGAACCCTTGGCTTTGGATAATTCCTAGCATAATGTCCTTTTCCACTACAGTTGTAGCATTGAACAGTTGAAGTATTGCCTGAAGATGGAGTTCAAAGAGTCCTTTGAACATTTCCAGTCTCGTTTGGAGCATGCATTCCCTTAACAACTTCCTCTTGAACATAAGCTCGTCTGCTATTTCTTCCAGTATTACCAGAATTACTGCTTTGATTATTCATCTTGTCTCCTTGAATGACTGCTTGATTTCTGGTGTTGGATGAAGCACGAAGACAATTATTTGTTGGATTAGAGAAATTTTGAGTAATGGCTTTTGCAAGTAGCAACATCGCAGAGACTAGAGGATCTTCAGAATTGTTGTGAACATCATCCTGCTGGTACTCATCATCATAATTAACCTCAGACGTAGGATGTGTGACATAATAAGATGATGTTTGTCTGAATGATGAACCCGTGTGTGCTACTAGAGCCAAAGTGTCATGAGACTTTTCTAACTTCTTTGCTTTTGATGCATTAACCAGTTTCTCAAATTGTTGAAGATAATAAAAAAGATCATCAAACGAATCCACTGTCAATCGTTTAGCAAGACGAACTTGAGTCACATATTTCAACCATTCTGGTTGCAAACTATTCAGAAACTTTGTGTTAATTGTAACAGTTGAAAAGTTCATGTTATTTCGTTCCAAATCATTCATTAACTGAGCAAAACGGTTGTAGATAGAAACAAGTGCTTCCCCTGGTTCAGCAACAAATTAATCAAATTCGTTTGTAAAACGCGTTTCTCTGTCAACTTTGTTTTGTATAGTTCCCCTCATCAATCGTTCAATTCGTTTCCACATATCCTTGGCCGAAGTGCAAGCATCCACAGAATTGTAAATCTCATTAGGAATAGAAAGTAGAATCATATTCATGACCTCCATTTCAGGATCATGAAGCAATAAGTCATCACCTTCAAGATCTTCTGCAGTTTACAATCGTGGTATTGACGAACCTTTAGGTGTGAAATTCTTAAACTCATAAGGGCCTTCATTAAGTGCATTGAGAAGCCACTTCTGATTATCTCTCTTTCGGTTTAGATATCGTCTGAATCTACTTGCCCACGATATGTAACTACCCCTTTCAAGCATGGGAGGCCTAGTCTCAGAACCGACATCAGCAAGGGATTGTTGGTATGATTTGGATGTCAACATGTCTTATGATTCAAAGATTGGATCTTTGTAGACGAAAATGAGTGATATTTGTGAGAATATTATCAAATTCGGTAACACTAGTCAAACTCGGACAACACTGTTCACAGATAACAAGTAGTCTGAAGATCGATATACTTCTCGAATAGTACACAAACTCGGTAATCTACAAACTTATTAAACTTGGAAATTCAAACTCGGTAAAACCTAAAACTAGATTTAGCTACAAACTCGGTAGGTCCAAATTTTGAAAAATTCAACAATTATGGATTATTAATAACCACAAATTCGATGAAACCTTATGATGATAGATAATCCAAACGGTTCCTTAAAAATTCAAATTCGATAAAACCGAATTTGGACGTCTGGAATTTTTAATATTTCGAGATATTTTGTTTTATCAAACACCTTCAATTCACGATTTAAAAAATCCATTGAAATGAATGTATCGTTAGTGACTTTGAAAGCTTATTTCCATGATCAAAACGTAGCAAAACCTTATTTCACAAATGCGATAAACCGGGCGAACAGTGGAAACCTCATAAACTCGATAAAACGAGTTTGAGAGCTAAGCAACTAATTTACACTTTTCGATTGAACCGAAAGGTTCGTATTTATCTTTTCTACAATATCATTTTCTATCGAAATTACATAAACTATACCTAGTGAATTTCTAAACTCATGAAACCACTCTTTCAAGAATGCTAAACCTCTTTTCGAGAAACGTTAAGAATACTTGCACCCGAGATTGCTGAAAATGCAAAACTTATACTCAATGAACGCCCACCTAATTACTCATTTTGCTGCCAAAAACTTATCTCGAAAAGTCCAATCGTCAACCATAATCACCTCTTCTAACTCATATTTCGGCTTCTCCGGGTCATGGAAAATCTCACAAATTGAACTCTTTACTTCTCTAATTGGCGATTGGACACTTGTTTGGTCCTAATCTTGAATCAATCATATCGAACATGTATGAATAGAGAAGATAGTAGAGAAGGCAAGTAATTGAAATTTAAATGAAATAAAAGGGAGGGAAAATATAAGAGTTTGTTACAAGTGCATCACTCTCTAATGAAGATTAGAGGGGTATTTATAGGTGATGGAAGGAGGCTTTCCTTCCTTATTTTCCTAACTTGTCACATCTAGTCCTTAGACTTTGGTAATTATGCTATTTCATTCTTTTAGCATAATATACCTTATTACAAACTACTTTGACATTATCAAAAGAAACACTAATGACTTAAATAATACAAAATCACATAATCGACACTTTTAATGATCCTAACACATATAATTAGGGTTTTGATATAAAGGTTAATGAATAAAGTTCATTTAATAGTAATGTTTTGAAAAGTATGTTAAATGGATAACATATTTAGTAAAAATGATATTAGAACATTGACTTGACGTATTAGGATGTTTACACGATATAAACATAGATATAGATGGCATTAGTAGAGGTTGCGTGAGCTTATTTTCTTTAGTTATGTAAACCACATTACACAATAGAATAAAGCGAAAAATTTCCCTATAAAAAGGTGGTATATATAATAGATGAATATTACAGTGCATCTAATTTAATAGATGGATAATTACAGTGATGAAAATTATAGGTTGTTATAGTCTCCATCCTTTAAAAGAAATCTTGTCCCGAGATTTAGTTGGATGCCGGAGTGATGTTTGAAAACAGATGTGGATACTTGGCACAAATTTGATCTTCGCGTTCCCATGTAAATTTTGGTCCTCTTTTGGAGTTCCGTCTTACTTTGACTATAGGAATATGACTTTGTTTTAGTTGCTTGACTTCTCAATCTATGATCTCTACTGGTTCTTCCACAAAGTTGAGTTTGTCATCGAGTTGAAGCTCTTTCATTGGAATGATAAGGGATTCGTCAGATAAGCATTTCTTTAGATTAGAAACGTGGAAAGTACTGTGGACATTACTGAGCTCTTCAGGAAGCTCAAGTTTATATGCCACTCGGCCAATCCGTTAAAGGATTTTGAAAGGTCCAATGTACCGGGGATTAAGCTTTCCTCATTTTCCGAATCGGATGACACCTTTACGAGGTGACACTTTTAACATAACATGATTTCCAACTTGAAATTCTAAAGCCTTTTTCCTTACATTGGCGTAACTTCTTTGTTGATTTCTTGCAGCTTACAAGTGTTGTCGAATTTGCACTATCTTTTCAGTGGTTTCATGGATTATTTCTGGTCCCGTGAGTTGAACATCTCCAACTTCGGCCCAGCAAACAGGTGATTTGCACTTTCGACCTTAAAGTGCCTCAAATGGTGCTGCTTTAATACTGGCATGGTAACTGTTATTGTATGAAAATTCTACTAATGGTAAGTGTTTTTCCCATCCTTTTCTAAAATCTATAACACAGGCTCGAAGCATGTCTTCGAGTGTTTGGATGGTTCTTTCACTTTGTCTATCGGTTTCAGGATGATATGCCATACTCATATCTAATTGAGTACCCAAAGCCTTCTGTAATGATTTCCAGAATCTGGATGTAAAATGACTGTCATGATCCGAGATGATGGATATTGGTACTCTATGTCGGGAGACTATTTCTTTGATGTATAACCTGGTAAGGGTTTCCATACTATCTGTCTCTCGGGTAGGGATGAAATGTGCAGATTTGGTAAGGCGGTCGACAATGACCCAGATTGTGACATGTCTGTTTCATGTTTTGGGTAGTTTTGTGATGAAATCCGTCGTTATTCTTTCCCACTTACACATAGGAATCTCCGGTTGTACCAGTAAGCCGGATAGCTTCTGACATTCTGCCTTAACTCTAGAACATGTCAAAATTTTTCCAACATATTCAGCGATGATTGCCTTCATGTTAGGCCACCAATAGAGTTTCTTTAGATCCTGATACATCTTGTCAGAACCTGGGTGAATGGAATACTTTGATTTATGGGACTCATGCATGATTAAGTCTCTCGGATTACCAAAAAGTGGTAACCAGCTTTGGGTTTTAATACAACGATTTCTATCAGGACGTATTTCAAATGCTTTGTCCATTCCTCGTAAGTTTTTAGCCTTGATGTTTTCTTCCTTGATTGCCTCGGTTTGAGCTTTAAGAATTTATGATGGTAATTTTGGATGAATGGTCATAACAAATGATCTAACTTAAAGTGGTTTGATTTGTTCCTTTCGAATTAAGGCATCTGCTACAACATTTGCCTTTCCAGGATGGTAGCGAATTTCACAATCGTAATCTACAAGCAATTCTAGCCAACGTCGTTATCTCATGTTCAAATCTTTCTGATCAAGGATATGATGAAGACTTTTATAATCAGTGAACACAGTACATTTGGTGCCATACAGACAGTGTCTCTAAATTTTAAGAGCGAACACTATTGCTCCTAATTCGAGATCATGAGTGGTATAGTTTTCTTCATTAGGCTTAAGTTGTCGGGATGCATATGCAATAACCATCTCTCTTTGCATTAACACCGCTCCTAGACCTTAATGGGATGCATCACATTAAATAACAAAATCGTCATTTCCTTCTGGTAATGCTAAGATTGGAGCTTCACAAAGCTTCTGTTTTAATAGTTGAAAAGCCGACTCTTGGTCTTTTCCCCAGATATACTTCTTGTTTTTCTAGGTTAATTTAGTCAAAGACTTTGCAATCTTCGAGAAATCTTTGATAAATATCCGATAATAACCGGTAAGTCCTAAGAATTGACGTATTTCTGTGGGTGTAGTAGGAGATGTCCAATTCTTAACTGCTTCAATCTTGGCGGGGTCAACATGAAGTCCTTGACTATCTATTAAGTGCGCAAGAAATTACACGATACTGATCTAGAAATCACATTTGGAGAACTTGGCATATAGTTTCTCCTTTTTGAGTAATTCCAAGATTATTCTCAGATGATTTACGTGCTCTTCTTTGTTACGGGAGTAGATAAGAATATCATCGACAGTGTTGCAAAACAAGTTCTACAAGGCCGATTAATCGCTGATTAGACGCTTCAAGGCCACCAACCTTGCCGATTAATGTAACAAGGTCAAACAAATAGGTCAACCGTGGTCAACGACGATTAACGGTGGTCAACGATGGTTAAACTTACCAAAAACCTTCTAATCTTGCCGGAAGTACCTAAAACTCACCGTAAACTTGTTTTGATCACTTATATTAACTGTATAAATCTGTTACAAGTTGTTTTTTAGAAAAAAACTTTCTAATAATATCTAAAACTCGACGAAAATACACAAAACTTGCTGAAAATACCCAAATTTTGCCAAAAATGCCAATCCAATTAATTGCTGATTAATCTCGCCTTTACCGATTACAAGCTACAAGGTGGTCGACCGCCCAGCTAACGATTCATGATTTTTGTAACCTTGATCATCGATGAACACTATTACGAATTTGTCCAAGTATGGTTTACACACACGGTTCATGAGATCTATGAATACAGCAGGTGCGTTAGTTAAACCAAATGGCATCACTTGAAATTCATAATGTATGTATCTTGTTTTGAAAGCTATCTTGGGAATATCTTTATCCCTTACTCTCAGTTGATGATAGCCTAATCTTAAGTCAATCTTTAAGTAGACACTCAAACCTTAAAGTTGGTTAAATAAGTCATCAATCTTGGGAAATGGGTAACGATTCTTTATGTTAAGTTTATTCAACTCCCAGAAATCGATACACATTCTGAAAGATCTGTCTTTCTTTTTGACAAATAAAACAGGAGCTCCCCAAGGCGAGGTACTTGGTCGGATAAAACCTCGATCTGATAACTCTTGAAGTTGGTTAGATAGTTCCTGCATTTCTGAAGGAGCTAATCTATAGGGTGCTCGGGCTACAGGTGTTGTTCCTGGAATTAAATCGATTTGGAATTCTACTTGGCGAATAGGAGGAAGGCCAGGTAGATCTTCAGGAAAAACTTCTGAGAATTCTCTGACTACTAGGATATCTTCTAGTCTTTTCTCATCTGATTTATTTTCCATTACTTGGATTACGAAAACTTAACAACCTCAGGATATATACCTTTTGGTTTTTATACAGGATATGAGACTTAGTCGGGTTTTACTTTGGTCACCTCGGATGATCAAAGTTTCACCGTTGATGGGGATGTGGACGACTTTCTTGTTACAGATAATTCTAGCATGATACTTGGATAACCAATCCATACCAATGACGACATCGAAACTACCGAGTTTGATTGAAATAAAATCAATTTCGAAAGGTTGGTTTAACAAGGTCAGGGTGCAACCCTGAATAATGGTGTTTGTGCTTACTAGGTTTCCGTTAGCCATTTTGATATTGTAAAAGGTATCTATTGTAATGGGTGGAATATTTATCATAGAGGCAAAAGATATGGATACGAAGCTTTTATCGGCTCCAGAATCAAATAATACTCTAGCTAGATGTTGGTTTAGAAGGAACATACTGTTGGGAAATACAAGTCAGAAGGTCAAAGTAATGCTAAGTAGAAGGTCAAAGTACTGCTAAGTTGAAGGTCAAAGTACTGCCTACTTAGTATGAGAAAGTTAATGTACTGCCGTTATTAAAGGAACTTTAAAGGATTATTAGTTAAATGGTTACATTAGTAATTATCAAGTTGTTTTAATCATGTAACAGTTACGTTAGTGATTAGTATTAATTAGTATTTGTGTCATACAAGAACTGTACACCTACTAGAGTTATCCTTACGTTTATAAAAGGATCTCTAGGAAGGCATTAGAAGGACACAACACGAAACAAGAAAAAGCATTAGTTAGAAGTATTAGAGATAAGTATTGTGTTAGGGATCTGCAAACTTAGGCAGATTCAAGGTGTGATAATACAAATCGTTTGTTAAATCATTGTGTGTTCTTCTTGATACTGTTAACTAGTTTCCGCATAGTTGATAGTATTACATCAGTGTTTCATTGTTACTGACTTGGATTTATTCAAGGAAGTAACATCCTTTACAGGCTAAAGCCTTATTATACTAAGGTATATCGATCCTACAAGTGGTATCAGAGCTTGTGTAGAGACTCTGATCTAGAAGAACTTTAATCATTCAAAATCTTTTCAAACTCTAAAAGATGTCTGAAGCTGAACCTATCCCTCCCACCTCATCAGTCACTACACTAAGAATCCCAATGATCAAGAAGGGTGAATATGACCTTTGGTCTATGAAGATGCGACAGTATATTGCCATCACTGATCATATTCTGTGGGATATAATCACCAATGGAGACCAAGCCACAACTGATCCTGCATCCTCGTCATTGTCTGCACCAAAAACTTCGCTTGCTGCTAACGCAAGAAGAAACAATGAGAAAGCTCTTAACATATTGCTTTCTGCAATACCTGATAGACATCTTCTTAGTTTTCATGATGCTGCAAATGCAAAAACCTTATGGTCAGCCATAAAAGCAAGATTTAGAGGTAATGAAGCATCAAAGAAGATGCAAAAGAATCTTTTGAAACAACAATTTGAGACTGCTAAAGTGTCCAATGAAGATGCGAATTTGAAGTTTCTAAGAAGTTTACCATCTGTGTGGCATGTAGTTGCTACAATGATTCGGGGACAACCTGGATTGGATGAATTGGAGTTTGATGATCTCTACAACAACTTGAAGGTGTATGAGCATGAATTGAAGGGTGTTTCAAATTCAAGCTCACAAAATATTGCTTTTCTGTCCACTGAAATCAAAGGCAGTACTTTGAAACAAAGTACTGCTGACCCAGAAAATATCCCAAAAGGATATACTCAGGCTGCCTCAAGCAAGATGAAAAATGCTCCTAACTGTACTTCACACTCAGATAAAATCATATGTTCTTTCTTTGCTCAACAAGCATCTAATACACTGATAAGTATTGTATTAGGGATCTGCAAACTTAGGCAGATTCAAGGTGTGATAATACAAATCGTTTGTTAAATCATTGTGTGTTCTTCTTGATACTGTTAACTAGTTTCCGCATAGTTGATAGTATTACATCAGTGTTTCATTGTTACTGACTTGGATTTATTCAAGGAAGTAACATCCTTTACAGGCTAAAGGCTTATTATACTAAGGTATATCGATCCTACATGTTGTCTTGTACAAGAGTATAACCGTCTACTAGTGCTAGCGGATCACAGCCTTCATGCAATACAATGAAAGATAAGATTAATCGAACACCAAGTAGTACTCAGAAGAATAAAGTAGAAGCCCACCCTAGGATAGTTAAATCTATTTGAAAAATAAGAATTGTTTTGTTAAACCTAAAGGAAATGCAAATGTGCAACATTCCAAGCTTAATGCGAATTCTAAACTTCTAT